>JAUELO010455730.1:0-12822 GCA_032357855.1 Amphibolips quercusostensackenii | reverse complement strand
GAGAGCTTTACATAATGACTTTGTGAAGTTCATCACCTGGGGTGCTTGCTAGAGAGATTGATCAGCAAATAGAATCTGAGCAATGTTGCGAAGCGAACTTGCTATTTAAGTAAACAACACGGGAATTCTTCATCACTTTTCTCAATGATTAACTCTGAAGGGATATGTCTTAATGCTGTAATAATAATAATAATAATGAATTAGGAAATTAGTTTAATTTACGAATAAATACCAGCGAAAATTTAATGATAATTGATGTTTTAACCAAGGACAGCTTTTCATTTTAAATCAAAAACAGTTGAATTGAACCAAACAAAAAAAGAATTTTCAACAAAAAGTTGTATTTTCGAACAGAAAAGATTAATTTTCTTCTTCACAGTTTTATTTTTAACCAAAGAGATGCACTTTCAATCTGAAGAGATAAATTGTTAATTTGAAAAGACAAATTATTAACCAAAAAGATTTTTTATTAAATGAAAAAAAAACATTTTATTCGAAATATTGAATTTTCAATCCAAAAGGCAATATTTCTACAAAACAGTTGAATTTTTCACAAAGTAATTGAATTTTCAACCAAAAATATTAATTGTCATTTTAAAAAAAATTTCAACAAAAAAACAAATTTTCTACAAAGCAGTTGAATTTTCCACCAAATAGTTTAACTTCATACCAAATTATCGAAAAAATTGCAACGAAATAATTGAATTTTCAACCAAAAAGCTTAATTTTCATTTTTTTTTCAAATTCAATAAAAAAAAACGAATTTTCTACAAAACCGAAAAATTTTTCACTAAAGAGTTTACTTTTTCATTAATTTATTAAACAAATTTAACAAAATAAATAAGTTTTCTACCAAAAACATTAATTTTCGTTAAAAAAATAATAATTTTCATAAAAAGACGAATTTTCAAAATAATATATTTTTTCCCAAATTATTGAATTTTCAAGCAAACTGAATTTTAATCCAAGTTGAATTTTAAAAAAAATTTCTTAGTATGAAAAAAAATCAATAAAAAACAACATTTCTACAAAACAGTTGAATGTTTAGCAAAATAAATTCAATTTTCAACCAAAAAGAATAATTTTCATAGAAAAAAAAAAATTTTCAATAAAAAGAATGAATTTTCTACAAAACAGTTGAATTTTCCACCAAATAGTTTAACTTTTTACTAAATCACTAAAAAAAAACTAGCGAAATAATTAAATTTTTAACCAGAAAGATTAATTTTTATCAAAAAATAATTCAATAAAAAACGAACTTTCTACAAAAAAGTTGAATTTTCCACTAAATAGTTGACCTTTTCACCAAATTATTAACAACAAATTAACGAAATAATTTAATATTCAACCAAAATGATTAATTTTCATTAAAAAAATAATTTTCATAAAAAGACGAATTTTTAAGAAAATATATTTTTTCCAAAATTATCAAATTTTCAAGCAAACTGAATTTTAATCCAAGTTGAATTTTCAAAAAAAAAAAATTGTTGGCATAAAAAAAATCAATAAAAAACAAGATTTCTACAAAACAGCTGAATTTTTAGCAAAATAAATTCAATTTTTAACCAAGAAGATTAATTTTTATTAAAAAAAATAATTTTCAATAAAAAGAACGAATTTTCTACGAAACAGTTGCATTTTCCACCAAATAGTTTATTTTTTTACCAGATTATTAAAATATTTAACGAAAAATTTGAATTTTTAAACAAAAAAATTAATTTAAAAAAAAATTTCAATGAAAAAAATAACTAATTTCCCACTCAAAAAAAGTTGAATTAAACCAAAAAAACGCGAGTTTTCAGCAGAATAGTTGAATCCTCAAACTTTATATATTTTTTAGAAAATAATTGAATTTTCAAGCCAAATTTAATTTTAATCCATGTTAAATTTAAAAAAAAATTGTCAAAAAGGAAAAAAATTTCAATAAAAACATATACCCCCCCCCCCCATACTTTGCGTAATTTACTTAACATGTTGAATTTCCAAGCCAAAATTCAAAACTTCTACAAAACAGTTGAATTTTTGAGGAAATAATTCAATTTTCCACCAAAAAAATTAATTTGCATTAAAAAAAAATAATTTTCAATAAAAAGAACGAATTTTCTACAGAACAGTTGAATTTTACACCAAATAGGTTAACTTTTTACCAAATTATTAAAAAAAAAAAAATAATTGAAATTTCAACTGAAAAGATTAATTTTCATAAAAAATAAAAATAAACAAAAAGAACAAATTTTCTACTAAGTAGTTTAACTTTTAAACAAATTATTCAGTTTAAAAATTTTCAACACAATAATTGAATTTTCAATCCAGAAGATAATGTTCATTAAAAAAAAAAATAATTTTCAATGAAAAAGAATGAATTTCCGAGAAAATAGTTGAATTTACAGCCAAATATTTAAACTTTTAGTCAAGAAAATTAATTTTTATCTGACAAAAAACAACCCAAAAAATTTACTTTTAAGAAAATAGTTTACCTTTCATTAAAAGAGTTTAATTTTCATTGTTAACCAAGAAAGATTACATTTCCACCAAAAAAAAAGAATTTTCAACTGAAAAAAGATAAATTGTTAAAAAAAATGGAATTATCAAATGGTTAGTTTAAAAAATTAATTTTCAAGCACACAAGAAAATCGAATTTTCAACAAAAAAATTAAATATTAAACAAAAAAAAATTTTTTTCATTAAATTCATGAATCTTTAATTAAAAAATTTATTTTCAACAAAGTGGTTCAAGCTTCACCCAAATAGTTTAATTTTCCACCAAACAAATTAATTTTTGAACCGAGAATAGGTTCATTTTTGATTAGAAAGGTTCATTTTTATCCAAAAAAGGTTAAATTTCTACCAAAAAAGAGCAACTTTTCCAAAAAATGAATTAATTAAATTTTAAGTAAAAAAATTAATTCTCAACAAAAAAAAATTCAAGAATTTTGTACCTGGATTTCAACTTGTACCATGATTCCGGAAAATAGTGGAAAACATCTTAAATTTACAGGACATTATCTTTAAAATGTCATCTTTAATTTAGGCCAATAAAACTCAAAATATTTGTAAGGGTTCCCGAGTTATGACTAAAAATGTCGAAGCATGTCTGTGTCGAATTCCGGCCGACAGCCTTGATTGCTGAGAAGTTCTCATATTTTGTAACTTAACTTCAACGCGTGATATTACTAAAGAGATTTGCGAGAAAGATCTGAAATTTACAGCAAGCAGCCTTTGAAATCGCATCTTTAATTTAAGCCAATGAAACTTAAAATATTTGCAAGGGTTCTCGAGTTATGACTAAAAATGTCGAAGCGAGTCTGCGTCGAGTTTGAGTTTGTAAACATAGCTGTCGGCCCGATTGAAACTCGACGCAGACGCGTTTGAATGTTTTGAGTCATAACTTAGGAACCCGTTAAGATTTTTTAAATTTAATTGGCTCAAATTAAAGATACGATCTTAAGTATTACATCCTGCAAATTTTAATTTCTTCCACAAATTTCCTAGGTCATTACGCAAGTTAAAGAAGAGGTACACAACGATAATTTTTTTGGTGCCACACAATATATTTTTTTTCAATCGACGTAGAAAATTACAAGGATTCAAAATATTCATAAAAAAACATGCTTTTGAGAGAAAAACTAAATCCTCCTGAAAAGATCTATACAAAGTTCCTTCAAAACTTTATGATATTTAGCAAAAAAAATGTATTTCCGTTATTAAAAAATACAATATTTTTTGAAAATTTTTAAGAATTGGATCACATAAAAAATTTTTCAAACTTCATAATATAAATGAAACTTAAGATTGCATATTAAAGAAAGATTTTAGTGTCATTTAAAGACATTAAAAAGTAACGAAAATAAAGATGAGCCAAAGAAAATAAGAAAAAGAATTCAGAGGTATGTTCCTTTTTTTTTCCTCTTTCCTCATTTGGGATTTTTTTTTAAATTTTGACAAGAAGTATTTGAATCTGAATTTGTCCAATTTTAGAATAGTTATGGAATTCAAATAGGATTCGTAATATAGATTTAAAAAAAACAATCTTTAATACAAAATAACCAAAAAATAATTCTTTTTAGATAAAAAGCTGTTGAACTCATCCAAAAGAGACAAATTTTAAATAAAAGATTTTAATACTCAACCAAAAAAGATAAATTTTCAAACAAATGCATGTTTAACCAAAAGTAATTAAATTTTTACTAGAACTAATGAATTTTCTACAGAAAAGATAAATTTTTTAACCAGAATATATGGATTTCCAACAAAAAAATTTATTTTAAACCACAGAAATTAATTTTTAACTACAAAATAAAATTGTCAAATAAAATGATGATTTTTTCCTAAAAATTTGTAATCTTGAAAAACTAAAAAAGGTTGCTTTGAAATTTTCTACAAACTTTTTTAAAATTGTAGAAAATAGTTTGAAAACTTTTTAATTTTTTTCTTGAAATAGAATTCATTTTTTAAAGTACAAAATCATTAAAAATTTTCCTCAGAATCATCGTAATATTTTTTAATCTACTGAAACCTTTCCAAATTTTCAAAAGCCTAATTTTCGAAATCTTCAAAAATTCACATTTTGTTTCAAACTTTTTTACATATTCCCAAGATTGAAATTATTTTTCAATCTTTTCAAAACGTTTTACTACCTTTTGAAATTAATTAAAAGTTAAACAATTTTTTTTAAATCTCAAAAAATTATAAAAATTGGCTTAAAATCTTCCATATTTTTTGCGATATATTTTAAAATCTTCAAAACTTACAATTATTCAAAAAAAAAAGATCTAAATAAATGAAAAATAGAATTATTACAAGATATTAAAAAATTAGTAGCATTTGGAATTTAATCTTTGATAAAAAATTTGTTAGGAACATTTAGAAATAAATTTCTAATTAAATGGTTGAATTTTCAACCAAAAAGATTGAATTTTTGCCAAAAAAGATGAACTTTTAACCGAATAGTTAAATTTTCAAACTAAAAAAATTAATTTTTTACCAAAAATAAAAGAGTTAAATTTTTATTTACAAAGTTTTATTTATAATTAAATAGAGAACGAATTTTCTATAAAATAGTTGTTTTTTAATCCGAAAATATAAAGTTTTACTATAACAGTTAGGTCGTAACCAAATAGTTAAATTTTCTGATAAAGAATTCATTTTTAACCTGATAAGGAATTTTTAACAAAGCAGTTCAATTTTTAACTAAACAGATGAATTTTCTACTAAAATTATGAATCTTCCATAAAAAAAATAAATTTTTAAAAAAGTAGTTCAACTGGCAATTAAGCAGTTGAATTTTCAACCTAAAAACGTTAATTTTCAACAAAAGTTATGAAAGTTGATATTTCAACAAAAAAGATTTTCATTTTAAGTAAATTTCAAAATTCTTTAAAATCTTTTTTTTCGAAATATTCAAAAAGTTACATTTGGTTTCGAATTTTTTGAAAAATTTTACAGATTGAAATTATTTTTTAATCTTTTGAAACGTCTTACTATCTTTTGATATGAATTAAAGTTTAAACAATTTTTTTCAAATCTTGCAAAATTTTAAAAATTGTCTTCAAATTTTCCAGATTTTTTTTCGACATATCTTAAAATTTTCAAAACTTAAAATTATTTAAAAAAAAGAACATCTAAATAAATAAAAAAAAATTATTTTAAGATATTGAACAATTATTACCACTCAGAATTCAATCTTCAATAAAAAATTTATTGGAAACATTTAAAATAAATTTCTAATTAAATGGTTGAATTTTCAACCAAAAAGATTGAATTTTTACCAAAAGAGAAAAATTTTTAACTAAATAGTTAAATTGTAAAATTTTATTTTCAATTTAAAAAAATGCATTTTCTGAAAAAGAGTTGATTTATAATTTAAAAATATGAACCTTTACCAAAACAGCTAATTTTTAAGTAAAAAGTTAAATTTTCAGGTAAAGAACTCATTTTTAACCCAAAAAGGAATTTTTAACCAAACAGATGAATTTTTTGACTACAATTATTAAACTTCATAAAAAAAATTAATTTTTAAGTGAGCAGTTAACATTTCAACCTAAAAATATTAATTTTAAGCAAAAAATATAATAGTTGATGTTTCGACAAAAAAAGATTATAGTTTCAAATAAACTTTAAAATTCTTCTGAATCTTTTTTTTCGAAATATTCAAAAATTTACATTTTGTTTTGAATTTTTTCAAAACTTCTAAAGACTGAAACTATTTTTAATCTTTTCAAAACGTCTTACTATCTTTTGAAATAAATTAAAGTTTAAACAATTTTTTTTTAAATCTTGCAAAATTATAAAATTTGTCTTAAAATTTTCCAGATTTTTTTTGCCATAACTTAAAATCTTCAAACTTAAATTTATTAAAGAAAATCTAAAAAGTGAAAAATATAATCGTTTCCAAATATTAAAAAATCATTAACATTTAAAATTTATTTTTAATAAAAAATGGATTAGAAACATTCAAAAATAAATTTTATTATTGAATAAAATAAATTACTTGAAGGGCGCAGTATAGAACTAGATAATTAAATTTTTTTTTGAAAAGGTTTTTTGCATAAAAAATGCTTTCAAAATCAAATACACATCATGGCAAAAGGATTTTTCCTAAACATAATTTTTTTAACAATATTTTTAAAAAATTGTTGAAAATTTTAGCTTTAACTAAGTTACAATATTAAATTAGTAATAATTTTTTTGAACCTTTTAGGAATGATATTTCTTAAAATTTTTATCTTTATTTAAAAAAAAATGATATATAGGTATATTTTTTAAGCAAAACTTGAATTTTTTATTGCAATCCGCAGTCAAGCTTGTTTTAATTTTAGGTCAGCGTCACAGTCAGATTGACAACTTCCGCACTCATTTTCTCAAAACTGGATACTTTTTTTTTATTAAACTTTTGTGTCCTGAATTCAAGGACACTTTGACTCGGGAGTGGACCCTTGTTTTATCTTTAAATAGTGATTTCGATTTCAGTTAATGTTTTTCGCTTATTCGAAAAATTTTCCTAAAATTATTAACATTTAAAAAACAAAAAATATTTTCTTATTTTTTCTGGATTTTTATTTTTTTTTAAATTCTGTCGTACAGTGATGTCGTGTTCTTCAATTTGGATTATGTCATAACAGAAAAACAAGTTTTTCTTTTTGCAAGGAATTAAAAATTCGATTTTGAATCGCCATCCACAGTCAATTTATAAACCCATGCAATTTGAATTTTAAAATTCTCGTTTAATTTTCTCGTAATTGGCTATCTTTTTAACTTCAAAATATCTTTTCCGTATTCTGATACTTAATATCTCGGGAGCATGTTTCTATTTTTTATTTTAACTAAAAATTAATTTTTTTATCGTAATCCGCAGCGAAGCCTGCTCGAATTTTCGGTTAGTACCACTTTCAGATTGTCAACTTCCACATCCATTTTCTCAAACCTGGATCATTTTTTAATCAAATTTTTTTGGCCTGAATTCAGCAACACTTCAGCTTGGGAGTCGACTTTTATTTCGTTTTTGAATAGTGATTTCGACTTTACTACGATTTTCTTAGAAAGAAGTTAATTTATGTACGTATTCTAATAAAAAAAATTTTTTCAAATTTTTTTAATGAATATATTTCGTAAAAATTGCTATGACGAATTTCCGACTTCCGTAACGATTCTGCTGATGCATACGAGTTGAATGACTCCCGGAGGCTTTAAAACGCACGTGGCAGTTCCAATGCGAAATTAACTTACTCGCCCCTTGATATGCGCTTTGTTGCAACAGTTTCAGTACGTCAAAGAATAATTATCTTTTGACAAAGAAACACGTGTATGCCGTAATTTCTGCTTTAGATGACAGCACGTAAAAACCTATAATTTCAATTCATGACTTCAAAAGAAAATTTTTCCGATGCCTCATTATTCAATCATGATTATTGCAAAATTTTATCTGCTTGATAAATTTGATGTAAATTGTTTTTTATCTACTGGTCTTAAATCAATATTTTGAATATTAATTTTTTTTTAGAAGTTGTGAAAAAATTGCTGTCAAGCCCGGGAATCTGAAAGACCTGGGTTCGAATCCCAGCGGAGCTTAAGAGACATTTTTTCACAATTTAGAATTAAAAATCAATATTCAAAATATTTATTTTAGACCAGTAGACTAAAAAAAATTATCATCAAAGTATTTAATACAATTTATGTAGTCAAAAACGATAACATCAAAAATATGTATCTATTTGAAATTAATTTTAAAAAAATCATGCTAAAATTTTCGAAATACCAAATTTAAAAAATCCCACAGTTAATAAAATATGTAAATTAGTAAATTCTGATCATTTAAAATTCCACAAAAAAAATTAAATCATATTTTTTACCTCATAGAATTATATTTTATTTTATATTGCTCATACTATATTACTGTACATGGTATTTGCAAAAATATAAAATTATTGAAAATCAAAAATAGCTAGTACTGAAAGTTTAAGTCAGAATTAAAAAAAACAGTGAAAACTACATTTGTTAAGAATTACTTAATTTATAAAAAAATATTATTGATTTCTTATTCACGAAATATAACTCTATTTTTTTTCTTTTTTTAACAGCTGTAAATTCTGATTTAAAAAAAAGTTATATTTTTTAATAAAAATTTTTTATCAGCATTTGATATCCAATATTGTAAATAAAAAACTACCATAATTTTCGTACCCATAGGGCCAATTTTTTTTAATCTACAAATTCAAAAGTTGCTGACTTCACTGTGACACCGTAGGACAATTTTTTTATTTCAAAAAGTTATTAGATATTTTTATTTGTTATGAAATTTTTAAAAAAATGGTGGTTTTCTAACCAGAGTTGAATTTTCTATCAAACTGTTAAAATTTTAAGCAAAAAGATCAAATTTCTATAAAACAGTTAAACTTTTTAACCAAAAATGATAATTTTTAAACTAAAAATAAAAATTAAATAAATCTCAACAAAACACATACATTTTTAACCAAATAGTTGAATTTTCAAAAAAATAGTTGAAATAAAAAAAATTTTTTAACCAAAAATGGGGTAGTTAAATTTTCATTTGCGAAAATTTATTTTGAATTAAAAGAAAGGGTTTTCTACAAAATAGATGAATTTTCAATCCGAAAGCATGAATCTTCACCAAAATAGTTATTTTTCAAATAAATAATTAAATTTGCAGATGAAGGATTCATTTTTAACCCAAAAAGGAATTTTCAAAAAAGTAGTTTAATTTTCAACCAAACAGATGCATTTTCTACTAAGATTATGAATCTTCAACCAAAAATATGAATTTTCAACAAAAGTATAATAGTTGATATTTTCACAAAGAAAAAAAAATTAATTTCAAATGAAAAACAGTTGCATTAATCCAAAAAAGAATTAATACAAAAAAGATGAATTATCTACAAAATAGTTGAATCCTTATCCAAAAAAGAATTTTCAGTCAATTGAAAAAAAACTTGAATTTTCAAGCCAAAAAGACATGCTTTCCAAAAAACAGTTGAATTTTCACTCAGCTAGTTACATTTTAAACAGAAAGATAATTTTTTAACTAAAAATGAAATAATTACATTTTCATTTAAAATAATTTATTTTTAATTTTTAAAAAATTGTACAAAACAGTTGGATTTTCAAAAAAACAGTTGAATTAAAAAAAAATAGTAAAATTTTCAGTTATAGAATTCATTTTTAACTCAAAAAGTCAAAATCATTTCTTACGTAAGACTTTTTCATGTCTATAATTTTTTTAGTTCAGGATTCATCATTTTAATAAGAAATTCATTTCTTTAGTTAAAAATTAAACTATTTTGTTGAAAATTTATTGTTTTTTTGGTTGCTGAAAATTAACCTATTCCATTTTTTGTAGAAAATTGATTTCTTTAGTCGCAAATTTAACTACTTTGTTACAAATTTGTTTTCTTTTCGTAGAAAGTTAATCCTCTTGGTTCAAAATTTAATCTTCTGGTTGAAAGTTTATGTGATTAGTTGAAAATTCATCTTTTTGGTTACGAATTATTTTTTTTTTAAATTTGAAATTTAATTATTCTATTTTTGCTAGAAAATATATCTTTTTCAGTTGTAACTTGAACTATTTGGTTTGACATTGACGTATTTTGTTAAAAATTCGTCTTTTTTGGTAGAAAATTAATCTTTTTAATTGAAAATTTAACTGTTGGGTTAATAATTTATGAATTTTGTTCCAATTTTGTTTGTTTGCATAGAATCAATTTTTTTATTAAAAAATGCAATTTTATAATTAAAAATTAAACTGTTTAAGATGAAGATTCAAGTGAAAATTCGTTTTTTCTTTGTTAAAAATTAATTTTTCTAACTGAAAATTTAACAATTTGGTTAAAAATTTAACTTTTTGGTTAAAAATAAAATTTCTTGTCGAAAATTTATATTTTCTGTTGAAAAGTTCAACTGTTTTGTGGAAAACTCGTCCTGTTGTGTGGAAAATTCAACAAATTGGTAGAAAATTCAACAGTTTTTAGAAAAAAAAATTTTTTTTTGCTGAAAATTAGTTTTTCGTAATAAAAATTTAACTATTAAATTTTTTATTAAAAATTGATCTTTTTAGTTTGAAAATTCAACTATGTTTTTGAAAATTAATGCCATTTATTGAAAATTAGTATTTTTTTAGTAGAAAATTAATCTTCTTTGTTGAAAATTTCTATTTTAATTTGAAAATTTAACAGATTTGTAGAAAACTCGTTTTTTTGTTGGAAGCTAATTCTTTGTAATAAAAATTAAACTATTGAATTTTTGGTTACAAATTGATCTTTTTAGTATGAAAATTCAACTATTTTGTTAAAAATGTATGTCTTCTATTGAAAATTCGTTAAAAGTTGATCTTTTTAGTTAAAAAATTTAACTATTGTGTTGCAAATTTGTGTCATTTATTGAAAATTAGTCTTTTTCAGTGAAACATAATTTTTCTTGGTTGAAAATTCAACTGTTCGGCAAACATTTGATGGATTTTGTCGAAAATTCATCTTTTTGGTTGAAAATTCAACTATTTAGTTAAAACTTCAAGTGTTTTGTAGAAAGCTCGCCTGTTTGTCTTCAAAATTCAAAATTTTAAATAAATTTTTATCTTTATTGACGTAAAAATCTTTATTGGTCAAAAATACAACTTTGTGGTTAAAAATAAACCACCATTAATTAATTAAAAATGGCAGTCGAAAGTTCGCTAATTGATCAATCCACGCGTCTCGAAGACGCGAACAATTACATTAAATACAGTACTGATAAATTTCCAATATGTAAAAAAATGCTCTTATAAACGAGGTAACTAATTTTGTTAAAAAATTTAAAAACGATACTGGAAGGTTATGGTAGGTGATACAAGATTCTTCAAATGAACACTCGAAGCGTCTCGAAGACGCGAACAAATACACTACATATAGTATTATGTTATTTGAATATAAAAACATTTTTTTCGATATAAACAGAATTTATTTTATTTTTTTAAATTTCATTATCCGGTGGTGGAAGGTACTAAAAGTTTCAACAATAGGTTGATCGATGCATCTCGAAGACGCGAACAATTGCACTAGATATAGCATTGTCGTATTTTGAATATCAAAAAAGTTTTTCTCATATAAATAGAATAAGACAGTTTTTTGAAACATCATAAAGCAGTACTGGTTGGTCATAAAATGTTTAAAAATAGGTCCATCGACGGGTCTCGAAGACGCGAACAAATATTTTTGATATCGCATTGTTGTATTTTGCATATGATGACAGTTTTTCTCATATAAACAGAATAAACCATTTTTTTAAACTTCAGAAGTCGGCACTGGTGAGTTATAAGAGGTTAAAATATAGATCGAGCAATGCGTCTCGAAGATGAGAACAATTGCACTAAAAATTGTATTGCTGTATTTCAAATATTAAAAATGTTTTTCTCATAAAAACAGAACAAACAATTTTTCTGAAACCTCATAAGTCAGTACTAGTTAACTACAACAGTTTTAACAATAGGCCTATCGACGCGTCTCGAAGACGCGAACAAATATACTTCATATCGTATTGTTGTATTTTGAATACCATGACAGTTTTTCTCATATAAACAGAATGAACCATTTCTTTTGAACTTATTAAATCGGAACTGGTAAGTTATAACAGTTTCAACAATGGGTCGATCAAAGCGTCTCAAAGATGTGAACAATTGCACTAGAGATCGCATTGTTGTATTTTGAATATTGAAAAAGTTTTTCTCATACAAACTGAATAAACCAGTGTTTTGAAACATCATAAATCCGAACTTGTGGGTCCTAAATGGTTCAACAATATGTCCATCGACGCGTCTCGAAGACGCGAACAATTGCATTGGATATAGTATATGTATTTTGAATATCAAAACAGTTTTTCTCATATCAATAGAGTAAACCGTTTTTTTGAAACTTCATAAATCGCTACAGGTGGGTCATAGCAGTTTCAACAATAGGTCGATCGATGCGTCTCGAAGACGCGAACAAACATACTAGATATCGTATTTTTCTATTTTAGAAATAAAAACAGTTTTTCTCGTATGAACGGAATTACCTTTTTTTTTTAAACCTCACAAGTTGGTACTGGTAGGCCATAACAGTTTCAACAATGGGCCGATCGATGCGTCTCGAAGACGCGAACATTTGCAGTGGATATAGTATAAATATAAAATTAATTAACCCTTTTTTTTAAACATCATAAATCGGTGCTGGTAGGACATAAAAGGTTCAACAATAGATCCATTTACGCGTCTTGAAGACGCGAACAAATACACTACATATAGTATCATTGAAAAAAATATAAAGACAGTTTTTTGCATATAAACAGAATAAATCATTT
>JAUELO010455725.1:0-12822 GCA_032357855.1 Amphibolips quercusostensackenii | reverse complement strand
ACCTAAAAAACTAATCATGATTGGTCCAAATCCTTTTAGGAAATTTATTCTTGTTCAAAAAAATATAAAATAAATAAGTGTCAACAAAATCTACTAAAAAGCCTTTAAATAAACTATGTGCAAAAACTAAACATAATTGGTCCAAATCCTTTTGGAAAAATTATTCTCGTTTGAAAAATACTAAATAAATGTCAATAAAATCGACCAAAAGGCCTTTTCAATAAACTGTATGTAGAATCTTAAAAAATTATTTAATATAATAAAAACTGAAAAATTAGTCATTTTTTAATTCACAAAATAAAGTGAAGTGAAAATTAAATTGCTGCAATTCTATACTAAAATTATCTATACAGAGATTGTACCTTGATCAAAATTACTCATTCGCAACTGTTTTTTATCGAGCGTTTGAATACCTCTTGAATTATAATTTTAATTAATTGAGTAATTAACATATTTATTGCACAAAACAAACTTCGCCACTGATTAAGCCCTAAATAAATTATGCAACATAGAAATATGCAATTTAATTTAATATCAAAGAGTAGAGTTTTGGATCCAAACGTGTATATTTTGCAAATAAAATATTGAACATTTTTTTATGAAGTACATATTATTAACCGCGTCCGATTTTTGTAGATTTCAATTGTTTAAAAACTTGAAAAAAAATTTATTGTCCTGTATGAACAGTATTATATTTGTTTTACTTTTATGAATAAAAACATTTTTTTTATTTTTTTAAATACTGAAAAAAGTAGAAACTATTTAACAACTATTATTCAAATTAAAATAATTATTTTTTAAAACCTGTAACATAAACCTATGATAAAAAAATTATGACTTTAAAACACGATACTCGAAAGCGAAAGTGTTCCTTTTTTTACAATAATATTTGTAAATCTAGTGGATACATTATTTAAAAATTTTAGGATTTTTATGCTTTGAAGAGGTCCACATTTTCAAACATTTAAAAAATTTTGGTTTTGGAAAGTCACTTAATTTATAGAAGCCATTAGTTCAGCACTTTATTCACTAAATGTGAAATTAATAATATTTTTTGTGAAGAAAATTAAATTTTAAAAATACTTTAAGTTTAATGCTGTTAATTAAGGAAAATTAACTTCAACTCTGATGTGATGAGTAGATTTTGAAATTTTTGTTTAAATGTGAATTTTCTAAAATTTCATTTGATAAGAATGTATAGAATTTTCAAAGGCTTCGAGAGGATACAATTTTTTTTAGACTTCTTGGCAAATTGCAAATAATTTTTTATTTCAAAAATGAATTTTAAGAGAAAATCAAAAACAATTCTAAAACTTATATAATGTTATAAAATTTCGAAAAAGAGTGCAGAAGATTTGAAAGTAAAATGTTTCAATTTTGCAAGATTACAAAGTGTTACAAAAAATCTGAGTAAGCTTAAAAGATATTTACAAATTTTGAAAAGATTTAGGAAAACAATGTAAACTTGCAGAGATTTCGCATTTTGGTAAATGTAGATTTTTGAAAATTATTTCAAAAATAATTTTTTTTACAATTTAGAAAGGTTTGGAGAGAACAAAAAAATGTTTGTAGGTTCCTAAAAAAATTTCAAACGATTTTTCATTTTTAAAATTAATTTTAAAACGATAAAGAAAAATTCTAAAACCTGCTAAAACTCATGATTTCCTTAAATTTCGAAAAAAAAGTTTATGAGATTTTAAAGTAAAATTGTTTAAGTTTACAAGATTAAAAAAAATCAGAGTAAGTTTAAAAGATATTTCGAAATTTTAAAAAGATTTCTTAAAAGTTGTGAACTTGTAATGCTTTTCATTCTTTTTGAATGTAGATTTTTCAAATTTTCGAAAAGGAAGGTTTTTTAGAATTTCCAAAGGCCTGAAGAGCATTAAAAAATGATCCTTCTATGTCTAAGAACATTACCAAAGTTTCTCTGTTCTAAAAATTAATTTTAAAAGTAAATTAAAAAAATTCCGAAATTCATATGATTTTTTAAAATTAAAAAAAAGAGTGTGTGGAACATTTTGAAGCAAAATTTTTCAATTTTTCAAAATTACGAAATTAAACAAAAATCGAGTTAGGTTAAAAGATATATTTAAGTTTTGAATAGATTTTAAAAAATTTTAACCTGAAAAAAATTTTTTGAAATTCCAAACAATATGTAGAATTTTTAAGATTTCGAACAAAGAGTGCAGAAGTTTTCTAAGAATTTTGAATGGTTTTAAGAGAATAAATATTTTTTTAAGATTGTAAGAAAATTTTCAAATGATTTTTTATTTTAAGAATTAATTTAAAGAAAAAAATTTTTAAAAATTAAAAAAGAATTCCTAATATTTGGTAAATTTGTCAAATAAAATGAAAGATTCTCAAAAATGTTCTAAACTTTGTTTCGACACATCTGAAATCTTAAAAAATGTTATTGACTTTCCTTAAAAATTTTAGGATAATTATATTTATATAAATTTATAAACAAACTGATAAAACTTATTTTCTTGTTTGCAGATCGCCGAATCTGATTTTACCTCAAATTTAATTATTTAAAAACAATAAACAAATTATTAGTTATTTGGATTCTTTATTTTTCTATCATAAATTATTTTGCCTCCTAAATCGAAAAACTACACGCGCGCATGGTGCGAGATTGATAATGATAGTACTACAAATGAATTAATCGTTTAGGAATGAATCGAAAATGTTAAATTAATTCTTCCTGTTCCAGCTTAAGAATTTAAGAAAAGATAAGAGCTTATTCCTTCGTAAAAAATTGTATAATTTCATTTTCATTAATTAATAATAATTCGCACCTTATGACTTATCAGAGCCTTATAGTTAAACAATGTGAAATCTTCACGGCTTTTTTGATCATTCAAATTTAAAACTTTGCGAAAAATGCTTAGAACAGAAGTGGCTTGAATACTGAATAAATTTCGAGCCATGCAAACTAAATTCGGAAACTTGTGCTCATGTTTTTCTACAATTTCAAAATATAAGTGCTTTGTATATGCTGTTTAGAAATTACTAGAAATTAAAAATAAAAATTTTTGACTGCATTGTCGATAATCTGAGATGTTTCGAGAATATCGTTCAAAATCGTTAATTATTTTACATGAACCGATATGAGTGATTTAACAAAAGAATATACGAGAAATTTGCTAAAAAAATGTATTTCTAAACTTATCTACATGTATCAAAACATTTTAAATTTTCTTATCATCGTGCACCACTAACTAGAACGTTTTATAATTATTTATAATGTTTCAGAATTTCTAAAATGTTCTAAAAGTTCTTAGAGTGCTTTAAGAAAGATTCCGAATATACCAGAATGTTCCAGAATGTTCTAGAATTTACTGGATCGTTTAATAAATTATATAACACTCTAGAATGTTCAAAAATGCACTAGAATGTACTTAAATGTTCTACAACGTTGTGGAATATTCTAGACTGTTCTACAATGTTGAAAAATAATTTAATCATATTTTTATAACAAATGAGAAACATATTTCGAGAATTGAAAAAGGTTAAAAAACACAAATTCTGGAAACAACTTAGGCTGGAAAATATTAACTTCCTTATTGAAAGGCGATCTGAAGTGAACATTGAGTTTTATGGTGATTTCATGGTCCTCAATGAGGACCATAAAATGCAGGTGCTGTTCTAGAGAAGTGAGCTAGAGGGGGCGGCGACGAAAAATTTTATAAACGTAGAGAGCTAGGACTGATCAAATTGATTGATTGCTAACCGATTTAATAGAGTAATTTGGATTAAAGCTCTTTGCGAGCAATTAGTACCTTATTGACAGCGAAATTCTTAATATAAATGTTTTAGAGAGGTCTCTTAAAACAAAACCAACTTTCTGGTTAAATCTCGGTTAGCAACGATGTTTTCAAGTCATACAAATTAAAAATGTTAAACTTTTATACCTGAAAAATGTTTTTCTTAAATATTAGATACTCAACTGCAAAAAAGAGAAATTAAAATTAGAGGTTATGTACCAGAGTGACACCTACCATATTTTGCAAAAGTGTTTATTAGAATATTCTCTATAATGTCTATTTTTGGTGGATTTTTCTGAGTGGTGAAACAATGTGAAAAGAATCATAAACCGTGCACGTAACACTGCGCAGCGTTACGGTACACTGCTCCCAGCCGCATCTATTTTACCATGATCAGAAAAGTTCTTGATATTGAAAATTGCATTGCAATTGATATAATTCATATAATTTAATACATCATTAACAATATTACGTTCACAAGCGTCTGCAGTCAGCCTATAAAAATTATAGTCTCCAGAGTTTACCACAAGAGGGTTGCAGTATGATTTTAAACTCCTTTCTTCAGGGTGCTTTATTATCTTAAGTCTCTTTAACTCTCACAAATTGTGGTTTTATTATTATTATACTTGTTTCTTACAAATCGGGGTGCTTTATTATCGTGAGTCTTCTCATCCCTTATCAAATCCAAATTGTCTTAATCCTCATCGCTATCATCATTGATCACTGAAGTGCAATGATTATTTTTTCTTTGCTAAGTACTCAGGCTGTCGAAGAATTTTTGACAAATACCTAGCTTGAGACAAGTAATACATGATACCAGCAATGTGGGGACGGCAGTCAACAGTCCGTCTGCCATTAGCACACTTGCATACATAGTGTGTCATCCAGAAACGCTAAACCTATCAGGCTTTTATCTGATGAAATATTTCTGCTAAATAAGATACAGGTTGAGAATGTTGACAAAATCCAGTAAAAAAGATCTTTAAATCCTTTTTAGTCATTTTTGGAAAATCAAGAGTTTTATATGATGTGACAGTAGCCAATGTATTTTCGATATCTTTTTGAGCATGCATTCTCTTTGGTATTACATCTGAAATTTCTACATCAGATTGAAACCTCATACCGTAAGTATTACTGAGAAATGATGCTACTCTACAATGGATTTTAACATTTGGTACCAATTTGTTATCTATTTTATGATTAAGGAGACGATACTTTTGTTTTAATATACCATGAACAGCTTTAACAGTCTAGCGAATTTTAGTTACAAAACGCGAGTGATTGGATTCTTTTGTTGACCTCGGCCAAGAACAAAAACATCATTTCTCTTAAAAACTTGCATAAACAATTTTCATCTGCAATTATGGTTTTCAAGATATCTGCATCATTTTGGTTTGCAAGATATAGTCCAAGCATGTCTACTACATATCCATCAGTCTTACAAATAGTGAAGGCTTTACAAAGAGGAACTTTCTTTTGCCCAGAGAAAGATTTTCTTTGATACTATCACGAATCAAAAGCAAATCATCCTAAACATAAAATATTTTTCTGCAATTTCTGTCGTATTCTCTTGAATAAGATTATCTTTATTAACAGTATTCAACCAAAGACGAAATAGCAGGACGTCTTTTTCAAAAAATTTAATTATACTTAAAGAATATTCCGAAATCGACTGTTCATTATCTATGTTTAATACAGAAGCTAATATTTACTATCACGCAATGATGTCATTAAGTATTTTATTTGAAGAAGATTTTCCCAAGATAACCTAGTAAAAACTTAAATTTGTTCTTCTAAACAGTCAAATTCGCCGATTTTTTCAAGCAATATCAAATCACATTTGATTAAAAAAGTTTCTATTATTTTGGATAAATCTGAAGCGCAGAGACTTGCAGTGTTGGAGTGCACTTTTCATCGGCCAAGATCTTACTTATGTATTCGATTTTGTAGAACATGAGATTTAGGACAGCGATTTACATCTGGAACGTAGATTTTTCTTTTTATATACGATTGCATTTGCGCTTCTTTAGGGATGACAGTTATATTTTTCTTAGAGGAACAAATACGATAGCACTTATGAGTGACAACAGTCTTCTGGATGAGAATCTTAAAGCGCATAGCATTAGAAACAGTTTCCTTTGATTAGAACTTAACTTCGAACAATGGGCCATAGGAAGCTGCTTCAGAGGAAGAAACATCTGTTTCAGTTTAAGAAACTTCGTCAGATTTATTTCTTTTATGAATAGTGAGTCAGAATTCACTACATAAAATGTCATCTTTAGCTATTATTCTTTTAAGACAGCAAGAAAAGACATTCGCTGCAACTTCATCATCTACTAATTTTGTTCACCTATACTTTTTTTTAATAGGACATTACAACCAGTGCACATGATCTTCTTTTGTAGAAACATGTTTGCATAATAAGATCACTGTTAAAAATTCTATAATATTAATATACAAATCAAATTTTTGATATAAGGATAAGAGTGGTGATCTTATTTTATAATCTGTACAGAATAAAGACTGAGCCGACTTATCGACTTTTGTCTATTAAATATCGAGTTATAATATTCTGTGTGGTCTTTCTCAGCCGTATCTCTCCGTCGTATTTCTCCTCACCTTATACGTTTTCAGTATCCCATAATCCTCCGTAGAATCGAGAGCACTTTTTAAAACTGTCCGTAATTTGTCTTATTTTTCAACTCCGTATCTTTATAACCACAATAAATATTCAGATCGCAAACGCCATCTTTTAAACCGCGTGGAATTTTGTATAGACGAGAAAAACGAACAAAAACAAATAAAGATCAAACATTGAGAACGAGCGTAAACGGAGACAAACAAAAACAAATGATTGTTCAAACTGCGCTTGGTGCACAACTTTACGTTACACTCGTTCATTTGTTTCTTCTTAATAATTCTCGTTTACGCACCTCCTTCTGTTTCACTTTTTTGAAAAGCAGACATTTTTGATTTTGCTACTTACAGCAATCTTATTATACTTACATTTCTGTGAAAAGGCGTGTGTATTGGCTATAATAAAGTTTTAAAAACACATCAATTATAATGAAGAATCCGAAAGAAAGGAGCTTAAAATCGTATTGTAACCTCCTCGTGGTAAACCGTAGAAAATATCATTTTTATAGGCTAACTGCAGACGTTTATAAAAAAAAATATTGTTAATGATCTATTGAATTATATGAATAACATTAATTAGAATGCTATCTTCAAGATAAAAAATTTTCCTGACCATGGCAAAATGTAGGCGGCCGGGAGCAGTGGACCGTAACGCTGAGCAGTGTTGTTACCTGCGCGGTTTATAATTTTTTTTACATTTTTCCACCACTAAGAAAAATTCACCAAAAATATACATTATAGAGGATATTTTTAGAAATATTTTTACAAAATATGGTAGGTCTCACCTTAGAACATAACAGAACATAACCTCGAAAAAAGGTCTTGAGAAATTCAAAAAAATTTTCTTACTTGTAGTTTTTGTCAAACTTCTTTCATATTTTTTTTAACAGTGCTATCAGTGTCTACAACATATATTTTTTTCATCAAAATCTGTTAAATCGTTTTCGAGTTAAGCCCTTTATTACTCCAAAAAAAAAAACAATTATAAGGTCATCCTTTGGTGCAATCCTATCTCACATGGAAAAAAAATAATGGCGTCAATGTGGACATTATATGTGTGAAGCAGATTTCATATGCTTATCCGGCTAGGCCCTTTATTAATTGTCTTTTTTAATTTTAGGAATAAAATTGAGTTCTGGGTAGTTATTGTTCAATCTAGTAACAATATCATTAGAGTGTTAAGAGATCTGATTCAAGTACAATTGTACGCAATTAATTATAAGAGTGTGAAAAATACTTGTATACATTGACTTATTATTTTAGGAAATGGTTTCATGATTGTTTGGAATAATAACATCAACTTTATTTTTAAAGTCCCAGCTGTGTTTGATAGAAAATTCGGTTATTCATTGAATGCTCTGAATGTGTTTAACTGAAAATTAAAGAAGATTTTAATGTCGAGTATCATAGAAAGAAATAACTGGTCTTATTGGAATGTGTTGATAATGAGTTTTTGCTAGGTCGCAAAACCTATAAGGATAGCCATAATGGTATTTCAACATCCTAGCAATATAAGAGTTACAATGATTCTTTTAAAAAGAATTGTGGATAAGACCATTGAATTTTTTAAGAACACTATTTACAGGATTTTTATAGATTTCAATATAAGTTTTTTATTATTAGGAATATATTTACACTTTTCAATATAATGATCTTTGTGCACAGTGGCCGTAGCCTTACTCTTATTCGCTTCTGTAACAACAAAGTCTTTGTTTTTATATAAAAATCTTTTAGTTTTAAAACCTCACTCATTTTTATTGAAGTGAAATGGATGCATAAATATTTTTTTACTGAAAATGAAATATTATTTCTAGGTTATTTCAGTTTTTGCATTCTCATCATTTAGACGGAATGTCATAGATTCATGTGATTTTGGACCTTTCCAGTTTTCATCAATTCTCGACGTTTCGAGACCCCCAAGTCAGAAATAAATGGGTTTTACAAGCATGTTTGTCTGCCTTTCTGTCTCTCTTTCTATCGGTCTGTCTGTCTGTAGTTTATGGTCCGATAATACAGGTCAAATACGTTAGCCAGTCTTTTACTTTCAATATTTATGGTTTTGGCCATGAAAAATCAAACCGAAAAACTTAATAATTACACTTTTATACGGAACTACTAAAGAAACAGTAAAGAGACAAAAGACAAAAATTATTTGTTTTCAAAAGTTCTACATCATTTTTTCAATGTATTTTTTAATAGGGATAGTAGTTTTTGGTTTGAACATAGAAAATGACAGAAGAAAATAAAAAATTAAGATTTACAGCCAAACAGCGCAAACGACAATAAAATGGGCAACAGCAAAATTTTTCGTCTGAAATAAACCTAGAAAATTACTTCTCATCATTCTTTATATCTATGTTTCACTCCTAAACTATCATTAGTGAAATTAAAATGTTCACAACAAAATATTTTTATCACTTATTTCGGTTCTAAGTTTTTTATTAATTGTATTGAATTAAAATTTTCTCATGGTTTCTCACAAACTGCAAATTTATGTTTAAAAGAATTCGATTTCTGTGTATATTATTTAATTCTTTCTTGCTTTTTTTTTTACAATTTTTCAGATGTACATGAAAATATAATGTAAAATGTCGATTCTCTACAATTTAAACTTATCCTAAGTAATGTCGAGCGCGAGGCGCAAGTTTCACGATGAGAATTTATTCCTCAAACCCAAAGGAGTTTTGAGAAAATTATTTCTTAATGCAAAATATGAAAAAAATATTAAATTATTCATGATAAATAAAATTTGTACTTTATATTGCAATATCTGAGTAAGCAATCTTAGGTCAAGTTACAGAAATAAATGTAATATAAATTCAATATAATAGTGTTGAACATAATGTAGAAAAGTTCACACTTTAGAAAAAATCGATTGCGAAGCACGATATACGTAATAAGAATTTGTTCGCTAATAATAGTAATGACAATACATTATCTACCCAATTATTTTTTGATAATTTCATGCTTGTGTAAACGGCTGAGTTTGCTAAAATGCAAGAGATTATGTAAATAGTTATATCAGTTTTAACGAATCTAAAAACAAAATTTTCTCCTTGAAAATAACTTTGATGAAATGCAAATATCTAAGAAGTACAGGCTTGTTGCCTATAAACTCTGAGATAACACCTATACGATACATGTTTATATAGTCTGATAAGGCACTAGAATACTCATCAGATACATTGTTAATAAAATTCTTCATAATTATATTAATCAGTTTTTTCCAAAATTAGAAAAGATGAGGATTGTTTCTACTATTGTCTTATACTTAGCAGTTATTCTCAATTTTATAGGTAAATATAATAATAATAATATGTATCTATAAATTTAATTACATTTTTTAAGCTGTACGTAAATCAGAACATGCGTGATTTAATCTACATTCTATCTCAATTGCTATTATTTTTTAAACTTTATTTGAATTTGTCTGAAATGTGTAGCAATTTCATCTACATTTATTTCGGTGGAATTTAAAATGTGTGTGTGATAAAAAAATGTAATTTATAAAGATTTTTCATCAATACGCAATTTATACCATATTTATACGTACACATATGGTACGTGAATGATCCCTTGCAAAGTTAGACCAAAAGTGGATTTTCTCTTAAAGAAAATGCGTAATTTACTTTGGTATGAATTTTTTTTAGAAATGTTAAAAAATTTAATAAATGAGATTTTCCTTATAAAAGTTTGTTTTAAAACAGTTCTGTGTCTCCCCCCCCCTTCACAATTTTTTAAAGTTTTTGCTGTAGTTTTTTTTTATTGCTTAACACTATACAAGAACCCCCTTTCCCCGCAAAAAAGGTGTTACGTAATTTACTGATAACCTCTAACTTCGTAAGAAATTTTGGGCAAGTTAGTGCACAAAACAGACGATTTGCAAGTTTGGAGGACTGAAGATCAATCCTGCGATTGCAGGATTCGCAATCGCCGGTGTGCACATATATCACACGCTATTTTTTGCGAAAAACACCGGATAAATTATCTGGCACTTTCTTAATTTTCTTAAGATTTTTGCAACCGAGAAGAATAAACAACGAAAATTTAATCCTCTGCTTCTTGTTGCAGAGTTGAGTTTAGAATTTGACTGCACGCCTGATGGTTCCCCTATTCCCGGTGTTCCTCGTTGCCCAACTTTTCATGCTCCTGACATCAATCAGTTGCCTGAAATATCTGGTTCTCCTGTCAAAACTCATTCTTTGGGTTCTCCGGTCAGGTCTTCGCCTACTGCCAATTCTCCTGTTCGTCTCAGGTCCAGGTCTCCCCGTGCCAGTCAACTTCCCTCACGCGTACTTGGATATAAACTTGAAGAACTAAAATTTATTCGGCTTATTCCTTACCTGAATCCAAACCGCACATTTGAAATTCAAAGATACACTTTTCCACCCGATACACAAATTCTATTGAAAGGAAAAACGAACGTTTTTTGGCCCATGCCATCCGAAGAAAAAATAGTACTATCAGCGTCCAATGGTGACGCCATTGCAATATTAGAGAGTGATAAACATTTCCGTGGAATGTATGCATCAAGATATGGCGCAAAAAAACGAGCAAAAATAAACATGAAAAGCGGCGAGGTTGAGTTTATGACCAAAGAAGAAATCCGAGAATCTCTATTGAGCGCCCCTTACCCAATCTCAAAAACTTTTAAAATAATACATGTAGACCAATAGAATTATTTAATGTAAAACTTAAATATCATATTGTTCTTCATCTAAGGTAGAATCACAATTTGACAAGTACCTTGTAATTACAATAAAAAGTTAATGTGTTAGCGTTCTCAAGACTATAATATTTCGTCAATACCCAAGCCTCTCTTTTATGAAAGCAGATAAAAAAGTTGCATTTTATTCCTTCCAAAAAATATTTTTGAAAAAAAATTATAATGTAGGCATATAATGACTTACGACTACAAAATTAATTTTAAGTCAAAAAAGGTGAATTTTCAACCAAAAAAGATGACATTCTTTACCACAGAAGATGAATTTTCAATCCAAAAGACAAATTTTCTACAAAATAGTTAAATTTTTTACCAAAACAGAATTTGTTAACAAAATACTTAAATTTGCAACAAAATATTTAAATTTCAAACGAAATAGATGAGATTTTATCTTGAAAAATTACTTTTGAAAAACAACAAATAATTTTAAAACAAGTAAAATCCTGCACCAAAATGTGGATGAATTTTCAACAAAGGAGTTAAGTTTTGAAGCTAAAATATAAAATTTTTTTAGAAACCAGTTAACTTTCAATTAGAAAAGATTAATCCTCGAAAAGAAAGTTAATTTTCGATTTAAAAAAAAAATTAATTTTTAAACAAATAGTTGTGTTTTAAACTGAAAAAGATAAGTTTGCAGACAAAAGTTAATTGTTAAATTTTTAGTTAAAAAAATCACTGCTCAACAAAAAAAAATCATCTAGATGATTTTAACGAAAAAAAAAATTTTAACAAAAAGGCATTTCATAGCGAATATTAAAATTTTGAACTTATTATAAAGGATAAAATTTGAATTAAACATGACATAGTTGAATTATCATATAAAAAAAGGCATTTTGAAATATTCACCAAAACAGTTGAATTTTTAACCACAAAGTTTAAATTTCTACCAGGAAGAAAAATGTTCTAACAAAAAAGGCGAACTTCAAACAAAATTGTACGATTTTGAAGCGAAGAAGACGAATTATCTACAAAATAGTTAAATTTTCAATTCTGAAATATTATTTTTCAAAAAGAACTTTATTTTTTATCAAATACTTAAACTTCCAAAAAAATAGTTTGATTTTCAATCAAATAGTTTAATTTTCTACCAAAATAGTAAAATTTCTACAAAAAATTTAATTTTTAACAATAGTTTAATTTTCAACCGATTTGTTGATTTTTCAAGCCAAAACACAAATTTTCCACAAAACAGTTGAATTTTAAACCCAAAAATATGATTTTTAATCGAATGATTTCTGAACAAAACATGTAATAGTTGATATTTCAAAAAAAAACATTTCAAGTTGGTTGAATTCTTAACCAAATGATATAAGCCGGGAGTGTATAGAATGTTGTTATACTTTCCACCGACTAATCAATGCGGGCTGATTGGAAATGACCATAATGATTGGCGTACGGAGTGTCGATGGCCGAGAGGCTGGCACGTTGAGAATGACTAGAGGGAAGATTGACTCCGGTAGTCCGTCGGTCAGGAGTCGGCCTCAGCTGGTGGCTTGAAGACAAACCTCGTCAGACATAGAGCCCGCCCGAGGAGGCGAGGGTCACGCCGTGTGTTGGTGGCTGGGCACCGTCGACGCCGCGAGGACGTGAGGGCCGCTGTCCACGTGTTGGGTCCGAGGACCTTTTTTTTTTTTTTTTTTTTTTTTTTTTTTTTTTTTTTTTTTTTTTTTTTTTTTTTTTTTTTTTTTTTTTTTT
>JAUELO010455718.1:0-12823 GCA_032357855.1 Amphibolips quercusostensackenii | reverse complement strand
CACATGTATGCTACCTATACTCTAGGACTAGAACTCATTCATATTGAACCCCAATTCATTAGCGCTGATTGTGAGCTGTCATATGACGCTCATTCTGCAGCAATTGCAAAATGGAGCGAAGTTGCAAAACTCATCCCGATAGCTTCTGCTAAGTTTGCGGTATTTTTGTCATACAAAAACAGAAACAAAAAATTTCTCCTGCAATGCGAAAAGATGACAAAATTTTTTTTCAAATTAAGGCCGAAAATATAAAAAAATATTGAATACCAAACAGTTGCTGCTCGACTTGTGCTATTTTATTGAGGTCAGTATATCGAGGGTATTTCGATCACATATTCGCTTTTTCTTCCCCTACTTCTTGAAGAGAACCTCTGAGCCATATCGATAGTTGTTATTTCTGTTTGACAAATGTTAATAGCTACTCATCGTGATACAAGGACTTCATAATTTACTCTTATTTACAATTCGAGCAGCAACTATTTGGTTCCAATATTTTTTTCATTTTTCTCAGTTATTCTAGATTATCTTGGCAACTGTATAAGATATCACAGAAAAAATCCTGCCTTTGGATTTGGCATTAAATAGTACATCGAAATCATATATTTATTTTCATTGAAAAAATTTTTTTACAACATCCTATATCCTGATTTGTAATTTAAAAAAAAAATTTGATCCAGCCTGAAAATAAGAATTTTCAATTAGAATTTGGTTTATCTAAAATAGAGCCTGGTCATTTGAACACGACGTTACATAAAAATTAGGATATTTTTGAATATAATTTTTTTAGTACACCCACCTAAAGTTGACACCAAAAGTTGAGGCCTCTTACTTTTTTTTGATCGAAACTCTTAAAAAAAACTTCAAATTGATTAATAGAAATAATCTAAAAGCTTAAGGTATTCTGATTCAATTGATATGATCACTTTTATTACAAATTTTTTTTTAATAGTCAGAGTGCAGAAAATCCCAAAATGTAGGACTTTTTGGCCACCTTTTTTATGCATCGATTTTTACATATTCTCTGAACAAGGTCGACGTTAAGAAAAATCTGAAAAACCCCAGATATCTTTTTAGCATTGCTTAATGCTGTACATTATTTGAAATCCAGAAATAATTAATAATTATCTCTTTACTGAGATTTATTTACAAATGCACCAGTAAAAGGTGTATTATTGAATATTTTAGATATTTTAAAAATGCACTGCATCAAAGAATCTTTAAAGGATATCTTACGTTAGTTTGTGCCTGAAGATGCTGTCACAATTTGATCAAACGGAGCCAGATTATTAACCAGACAATTTTTTAAAAATGTAATTGTTAATTTAATTTTATATTTTCCAGACGTTGCCGGAGATCTACATCTATCAAACGACGATTTACTTTCAGCAGGATTGACAATCGGAGGATTAACAGGATTAGCAGCAGTACTGTTTCACCATGAAAACAAAGTCAGTCAATATAAAAAATATGGATATGGTCGACGTACGTATGGTACAACTTATGTTAATCATGTTCATCCAAGCTCTGGAAATGTTGAAAACGTTAAACAGATCACCCATGAATAAAAATTACTGTGCATCATAAATACCATCATGTGCACCTGAACAGAAGCATCTTCATAATAATAAATATCACAAATATAAAACAAAATATATTTCAAAAAAACTAATTGAATAATTATTATGAAATGAAAATACGAAGTATAACTTTTGCGTCCAACACTAACTCCTATCATGTTATTATGGTCAAATTTGAAGCCGAAGCCAATGCTGTAATATTTCCGAAAAATAAACCAATTCGATGCTAGTGCCAAGTGAATTTTATTTGTGTTTTGATCTATTTATTTATTCAATTTGTCGTCCACTATATTATAAACATGCTTATTTTTAAAACATGAATAGGTTTTGGAAAACTAATGAAGACGTTAATATATGTTAAATTTCCAGACTTTAACTCATTAAAACCATTTTCTTAATATTAGTATACGACTACCTTTAACTTCATACACAGATTTTTAATTTTTTTAATTTTTGTAGCCTACACTGATACTTTGAGAAGACACTGTATAGCAAAAAAATTTTTTTTTAAGTTTGCTGAAAACATTTTCCTTACATTCTTAGCATTTTTTTTTAATAGAAAATATTAGATTCATGTGAATTAGAACCTATTTTTAACGGTTCTCGTTGTTTCAAGCTCCCCTTAGTCACTAAAAAACTGTTTAATATAAGTTATTAAATTTTCAACTTAAAATTAGGTAACTTTACCTTTTGATAATAAATTCTTGTTCCTAGTGAAGCAAATTGTTTAAAGTAAATATTGAAAACTCAAAGAGGAGCTAACTGTTAACAACCATCACAAAAAAACAATGCATTTTATCTTGAAAGCTATAAGTTCTTTAATGTGCTTAATAATATTAGGTGTTTTTAAGGTAATCGATAAGTTCATATAGCACTATATATTTTTTAGCAAAAATAATTGCCGTGCTAGAAAAAAAAAATGATTGAAGATTAGAAAAAACAAGGTCCTAGTTAATTAGGTAAGAATATTCGTGTGAGATGAAAGTCTACAATTTTCGTATACTATGAGATTAACGTATTTTTTTTCTTTTATAATGACCCTAACTTTCAGATTTTTGTAAGATTTTATCCTTTTTGCTTCCTTATAAACAAAGCTTTGTAATGATAACATTTTCGAAAATTTTTTAATTCATTTAATTAGAAGTTCCTTAATTTAAAAATGTCTAATACAATGTTCTAAGCAAATGTCCGGATGTTTGTGTGATGTGTGTGTGTGTGTGTGGAGTTGTGTGAAGTTGTGTGAGGATGTGCGTTTGAATGGCTGTGTGTGTCTGTGTGTAGATGTCACACTTTTTTGTAAACACGATAACTTAAAAACGGTTGCAGATAAATTAATGAAATTTGAAAAGCTTATTTTTATCGCTAATGTCTTAAAACTGACCCAAGGATTTCTAAAAATATTAATTACATTTTTTTTAACTTTATAATAATTTAAAAATCGGTTTTTTACAGTAAAACCTTTTACTTTAACATAATTCAATGTTGATGTAAAAACATAAAGGATTTCTTGGTTCGAGACGAATCGATTGACCCATAATTTTATTACATTTTATCAAAGAGTAAGAAAGTTATCGCTATTTATATTATATTTAAATTCGATTTTTACAGTGGAAATTGTCTTATTCTTATAATTTAGAGTTGATGTAAAAATAGAAAAGATGTGCTGATTGGAGACGAAACGATTGACCTACGATTTTGATACATATTATTAAAGAGTAAGAAGGCCATGGTGATGCATAGAATTTAGAATACGCTTTTTATAGTGAAAACTTATTTCTATAACATAATTTAAAGTTGATGCAAGAATATAACAAATTCATTGGTTTGAGGCAAATCAATTGACCTATAATGTTGATTCATTTTATTGAAGAGTAAGAAAGCTGTGGTAATGCCTAAAATTTAAAAATACGGTTTTTTATAGTAAAACTTTTTTCATTAGCAAAGTTAAAAATTGATGCAAGCATATAAAAGATTCGGTGGCTTAAGACAAACTGATTGACCTGTAATGTTGATACATCTTATTAAAGAGTGAGAAAGACATAGTAATGCATAAAATTCGAAAAAAAGGTTTTTTATAGTGAAATTTTTTTCTCAACATAATCAAAATTGATGCAATTACGGAAAAGATTCCTTAATACCAAGCAAATCGATTGACCTGTACTATTTATACAATTTATTATCTATTGTTATTGTAATTAATATTGATAATAATTATATAATAATGATTGAAACACTTTGCAGAACCATATCTTGTAAACAGAAAAACTTTTTCATCAACATAATTCAAAGTTGATGCATAAAAAGAAAAGACTTCTTTTGATCATAAATTGTTAAATAAAATGATTCTGAAAATTTTTGTAAAAAAATTGAAAAGCTTGAAAAGGGATAGGGTGCGATAGAATTTTCTCTTTTTCAGATGGAAAAATTATCATTTTAAATACAAAATTTGCTTCGTCTGATTCGGTATCGTATTTAAAAATTTTTGTTTATTGTTTTGTAATTTTGTATTTTTCTTTAATTTCCATTCTTAAATTAATGAAAATGAAAAATTCAGTTTGTCTATTATTTGAAAAATCACAAATGCTTCTTCTGTGAGGAGAAAAATCCATTTGCTAACGGAAAGAAAAGTGCTTGTGACATGAGCACCATTAATAAAGTGGAAACGCTTGAGTTCGAATTCACAGCTAGATTTCTGATATACAACTGTGTATTTCTGCACTTTCTAACCCACAACAAAATCAACCCTAGCACTTTTAATAAAATAAACCTAAAGTCTCTGAATGTAAAACAACCATAAAATTATAAAATTTAAAATAGTTAAAGGATTCAAAAGCTACTCGCAGTACATTTTACGAACTTGATTTTAGCTACCTTTAGTTATCAAGCTTAATGGTTGTGTTGCACGAAGAAACTTTATAATTTTTGGGATTTTTGGTCTTTTTGAATATTATTATACTGGGGTATATTTAGGATCTCTGGAATTACCCTTACTGGTAATTACTGATAATTACACTGCAGCATTATCTAATCAATTTATCTTAAAATTTTTTAATCATTTGGTTGATTTTTTTAATGAGATTGAAGGTTGATTGATTGCTTCAATGATTTAAGGCTGGAGATTGAATAAACTTCTGAACCGATGAAATTTTGGTCATAATTAGTGAAATTACTCCTAAAATAATAATCAATGATTCAACATTTTCTAAAATACGGTTCTGGAGCTTTACATGTTCAATTAACCTTGTTATTTTTAGACGAAACAAGTTAAATCTTGCAGGTTGCAGTTTGACTGAACTGCTAAGACATCGACTTTTGGTTGAGAAGTCGAATAGATCCGGAAATAATTATTAAATCAAAATTTTTTAAGAAGCGTCATTGGAGCTTTATCTGATCAACTAATTCTGTAAATGCTTATGAAAACAGGCCCTTCCGTGACTGGCACGTCATGGCATGACAAATAAAGTCATTTCGTAAAAACTACATTTCATTTAGAGGCTTCGTAAATCCCATGAAGTTTAACACGCATTTCCTATAAGAAAACAGAACGTTTTGTTAAACTTTGGACAGATATTTTAATATTAGCTATATCCATTGGTCCTAAACGTTTCTTTTCACAATAAATGATAAAAATGAATAAAAAAAATAAAATAAATAAATAATGAATGAGATAAATTAAATTTAATTAAAGGTTCTCAAGAAACCACCATAAGTAAAAAATTTGGTGGTTTTTTCTGAAATATTATTTCTTTAACTTTTACTCAGATTGAGGGAGCAATCAATTAAACTCAACGAATACAATTTTTGTAACATTTAGGTTCATTTATAAAATTTTTCGGTTAGAGGAATGCTCAAAAGTTTCAGTTTTTCTTAAGTTTCCAACTTCTTCAACTTTTCACTCAGAGTCAGGTAATAATAAATACAAAATAATAAGTTATATATTTAAATAATTCATTATTTTTCATAGCTATTATCATTTAGTGTAATGCGAGAAGGTTGCAGTTTATTTTTGTAAAAATTTAAACTTTTTTTTGCTTTTGAGTTATGACCAAATAGTATATAGACATAAAAGAAAATCAGTTTCTTCAACTATCTCTTCTATCGCGGATATTTTTTTCTGAATTCAAAACTTAAACATTATTCACTCACCTGTTTTTTTCACACTAAAGTTGAAAGTGATTAATCATTTGATCAAAACCTCAGAAATTTCTCTTTTTATGTATATTATCATCGGCGAAAGCTTGTTTTCTCGAAGGAACTGAGAAAAGGAAGGCAGTCTCGCAGTGAACATCGGGTTGTTATTAAAAAAAACTTTTCAGTTTATTTAATGACCTACACCTAAGACCTACATGCATCTTTCTAGCTCTAAGTAAGAAATTTAAAACATATGCAAATGAAAATTAGCCTTCAATTCTTATGTACTTTCTTTCATGATTAGTGAATATTTAGTGCACCTAACCAGCACTTTTGTGTAAGAGGTAGTTTTCCAGTGTCAAGAAGTGGTTTTAAAAAATTGATTTTGAGGGATTCAAAGAGTCCAAAATAAGCCCTTAATTCTGCTGTAATCACTATTATGATTAGTGCATATTTATTATCAGGGTATTTTTCTGCGGTAGGGGTTATTTTTGAAAAATTGCACCAGCAGCCGTGCAAGAGCCCTAAATGAGTAACCAATTTCTGCTAAAGAAAGAAAGTTGATATAACAAATATTTTTACTGTGGTACTGTTAGCTTTACGTAAATCTGGCAGTACCGTGCATTTTTTTTCAATGCAAAGCACAAAATTTGTCTTTCGGTCACGAAATGAGCCCTTAATAAGCCCGTAATTTCGGCAAAGGGCATACGTTTGTTGCTCAATGTGGTACTTCCAGGCTGACCGACCTAAAACAAGAGACAGTGCGATCGCCGAAAATCTTAGCAGAAGGTATGTATTAGTCATTGATGTCGCTCACCTCGCAGTATTGATATCATCCTACGTACGTATTTGGTACAACGTTCTAAATACAAAATGTCTTATTCTATCTTTTACATAGGAATCCCATCATAGATAAACCTCAGGGCAACCTTTGTTAATCGTCTTTATGTCTCAAGCAGTCATACTGTTAACTCGATCTACGAAGTACGAACAGCCTTTGACTAAGTCGCGATTTTTATTTCATTGTGACCGAAGAAACGCTTCAAGTCGTACACTTCTAAATCAGCGCAAAGTATTCAACGTATCATCAAGCACTTAACCGAAGTTTCTTCGTCTGAGACTTTCGGTCGTCGTAGAGTCATTTTCCGGATAAAGACCGCTGTGTTAAAATTTGTAAAAAAAATTCTATATAATAATAATGAACAGCTATCGTGTATCATTTATTAAAATTAATATAATCACTTCAAAGTAACTCGAACATGCATCTGGTAGAGTTCCGTCGCTGCTCTATAAAATATACGGAAATCTAATCGACAAGACAACAGTCTCTTTTTCTCACCCTTTCCCTTCCTTTCATTCTCTACCCAAAATATAAGTTTTCTACCGAAAGGCAATTTTCAACCTAATATTTTAAATTATATCAAATTGGTGAAATTCAATATAAAAGAAGAATTTTATATAAAATAGTTGACTCTTCCGCCAGATAGTATGGCTTTTGAACAAAAAAGTACATTTTCAACTAAAATGGTGAACCTTCAACCGACAAAAACAAAATTTTAGCAAAGTTACGAATTTTAAGGAAATAATTAATTTTTAACTAGAATGTGTCAATTTTTTATTTAAAATACACATTTTTAACCAAAAACAGAATTGATTTATTTTTAGCGGAGAAAATTAATTTTCAAACAAATAGGAACATATTTCCAAAAGATAATTTAAGTTTTAACAAAAGAGATAAATTTTTACATAAAAAAATAAATTCTCAACTTAAATAGTTGAATTTTTAACTAAGAATGATAAGTTCTAAGCCCAAATCTAATGGTTAAATTTTCAATCAAAAGAAATAATTTTTAGCAAAAATGTTCATTTTCAATTAAAATAAACAGATATTTAACAAAAAAGATACATTTTTAACCAAAAAAGATTATTTTTTACTATAGAAAATAAAACGACTTTCTTACAAAATACTTTAATATATAACTAAAATTTTATTATTTCAAACTAAAAAAGCAATTTTTCACAAAAAATGGTATAGCAATTATTCGTTTTATAAATATATATATTCTCAGCAAGGACAATATAGCACAGTCTTATAAATAGGACAGGAGAGAAGTCATTAATATCATTCTTTGTGCGGGTAGTTTTAGAGACAATATCAAGAAGTAAAGTATCTCAGACGAAACCACATTTTCAGATCACTCAAAGATAAGGCTCAAGTTAGAATCCATGGTACCTGTGGTCCCCAAGTGGGACAAAAATCCAAGAACAACGGACTGGGACCAGTATTTCATGAAACTAATGAGTGTATATTGGGAGGTGCACATGTCAATAAGTGACGCGGATACCTTGAAGGTGGCAGCCAATATTTTCCCGGAGGCTATTATATCTAATTATAAAATAATAATAGGATTGCAAGACATAAGGTGCAGCAAGAAAGCTGGACCACTTTTTGCACAGACATCGAGTGAGGAGCAGAGGCGACTACACTGGACAAGCTACTCCCTCGAAACTCAAATGCTATTTTTTGGACACTTTTAAATTGCCCAAAGGGGGGTACTCGGTTTTGGACAATAAAAAAAACTTTTGCTAAATCAATATTAACTTTAACAAATTTGTTTAATTGCGCACGAAAAAATTTGTTTTTCAAATAGCTGAATCGTCAGCATGCAGCGATTACTTTTTATCAGAACAATTGCATTTTTCACAAAAAAATTAGAATTCTACCAAAAGAGATGATCTTGTGAATAAAACAGAAAAATTTTTAACAAAGAAATTCAGCTTTTAATCAAGTAAAATAAAAATTGTTTAAGCTAGAAAGACAAATTTAATAAAAAAAGGTTGAATTTTCAAAAAAATAGTTGTTTAAACTATTTTTTATCATTTATAATAATACTCATTTAGAATAATGCTGGAAAATAAAAGTTCTTAAAAATTTTTTCACTTTTTTTTATTTTTCAATTACAGTGAGATAATAATTCATTTATTTCTACAAGCATAATTGCTGTAATAATTTATTCATATTTTTAGTGATATTCGCTCTGCTAAATGCAAAAAAGTTGTGGTTTCTCTAAAATATTTATTTTTTTGTCCACTTTTCACTGAGTTACGAAATAATTTATCCAAATTAACAAAAATAAATGGTTCTAACTATCTTCTCTTAGATAATTACTAAAAACCTGTAATTTTCCAAAAAATTTTAACGTTACCTTGACTTTTTGATTATAAGAAATAGTTAATAGATATTATAAAAAAACATTTTCTTAACAATCTTTTTATTTTTTTACTCAAAAAATCACCTTTTTTATTGAAGCATTCATCTTTTTACCTGAAAATCCATATTTTTGATTTAAAATTCAGGTATTTTGTTTAAAAAATTTTTTTTTGTTCGTGAGTTAATTTCTTTAGCTAAGAATTAAACTATTCCATTCTTTCTAAAAAATAATTTGTCTTCTCGGTAGTAAAATAATATTTATGGGTAAAAATTGATCTTTTCGGATGAAAATTTATCTTTTTGTTTAAAACCTTTTGTTAGAAAATTAATCTTCTAAGTTAAAAATTCATTTTCTTGATTGAAAATTTGAGTATTTTGTTTGACATTTCTTTTCTTTGGGTTAACAAATTATTTCTTTAATTTAAACTTTAACAATTTTATTTTTGTTTTAAAATAATTTGTCTTGTTGGTAGAAAATTAACCGTCATGGTTAAAAATTTATCTGGTTAAAAAAGACGCAAAAAAACTAATATTTAGTGTTCAAAGTTTAATTAATTCATCCAAAGTTAAACTACATTGTTAAAAATTATTTTCTTTTTGTTGCTGATTAATCATTTTTGTTGAAAATTGATTTCTTTTGTTGAAAATTTTACTACTTTGTTAAAAAATCGTTTTATTTTCTTATTAAAAATTAATATTTTGATTGAAAATTCAAGTATTCTGTTGAAGATTCGGTTTTTTTTGTACTGAGAATTAATTTTTTCTGCTTATGATTTCGCTATTACATTTTGTGGTGGAAATGTCATGTTTTTTTTTAGTTACCTTTTTGGTTAAAAAGTAGTGTATTATCCTGAAAAAAAATAACTTGGAATAAAGTAGTTCAACTTTCAACCAATAGCTAAAATGAAAGAAAAATGGATTCTAAGCCAAAAAAAAAAAGAATTTTCGACACAGTAGTTAAACTTTTAACAAATTCGTTTAATTTTCTACTAAAAAAGAGAAACTTTTAATAAAATAGTTGAATCTCTAACGTTAAACAATTAATTTTTGTCAAAAAATTTAATACTGAACTGAAACAATTTAATATCTACGAAACAAGGTAAATTTTTAAACCAAAGAGACACATTTTTAACAAAAGAATTGAGCCTTCAACAACATGAGAAAAAAATTTCAAGCTAGAAAGACGAATCTTCTGAAATAGCAAGGTTTAATTTTTAACAAAAAAGATAATTTTCTGCAAAAAATTACACATTTTTTAAAAAATACACAAATTTGTAACAAAATATTTTAATTTTAAAATTGAAGAGAAATTTTTTAAGCGTAAATAGAATAGTTTCATCTGCGTTTAGAAAAATTAATTGAAAACAAAAAAAAATACAAATTTACAACAAAGTAATTGAATCCTTGCCAAGCATTACAATTCAAGGAATTGCATTTGTAACAAAAAAAGATGAAATTTTTCACCAAAAAAGACGAATTTTCAATAAAACCGTTTAATTTTAAACCAAATAAATGGAATTTCAACAAAGGTTTAAATAAATTCTACCGAATAGATTAATTATCTACCAAAAAATACGAATTTTAAAATAAAAGGATAAATATCTAATCAAAAATGGATAAGTGAAATTGAAGTTTAAAAAATGCATTTTCGAGAATAAAAACGCATTTTTAAATAAGAAGTTAAATTTTTAACCTAAGCAGATTTCGATTTTCTAATCGAATTCTGTTAAGTGTTAATGCAGTTCGCATTTATGTGGATAACGAGAACAAAAAGGAAAAGGATATATTAGATTCTTTCAAATTTAACAAATTGGTTACAGATTCATTTATTTTGTGGCAAGTGCAATATTTTTAATTAAAATATTAGGATATTTATCATTTCAAATTGTCTTTCATATATTACCCATATTGATTTGGTTTTCGAAAAATGTATTCATTAAGTAGAATAAGCAAGATTTCTTGAAAAAATTTATTGTTTGCTACTTTACTTTTTATTCCAAGCCTGCACAATAAGGAAAAGTATTTTCATTTATATCGCCCATAGATTTGTTCAAATTCTCAAAAAAATAAATGCTTTCTTTTTAAAATGATTTTTATGGTTTACCTGTGAAGTTTATTATGTAGTTCCCATAAAAAAAAATAACGTTTTTGCAAATTTCATTAACAATCGTCACTGTAAAGTTCATATAAATAAGACGCAACATTTGTCTTCAGCATTAAATAAAGAGTTTAAATAAATAACTAATTTTCAAACATCACCCCCTTCAGTCTGTTTATAGGGTCCAAAAAAACAGAAAATTCATAGTATTATACCAAAAAAATATTATTAAAAATCATAACAAATCATTTAAACAATTATATTTGTTAACTTGAATATTACTTTCACTGAGAACTATACAGTAAGTGGAAAATTTAGGAAAAACTGCAGCTTTCTAACCTTACTCTGAGGGGATATTTTCATAAATAATAATGAATTGTTTAAATAATTATTTCTTAAAAATTCACCTAACTAATGCCTCGCTGTGACCTTTTAAGTCCATTTTAAGAGGGAATTGTTCGAAACAGTAATACATTTTGTAAACAATTTATTTAAAAATCTAATCATCAGCAGAAAGTAATACTTAAAGCATAAGAAACAATTTTCATTAAAAACCACAAAAGAATCTAAATGACCGTCAAAAAATCGCAAAATCTAATTTTTCACTTATAGAGTTTTTTTAACTACATAAACAGATTTATGGGGATATTATCAGAAAAGTAACTTTTGATTCGTATTCCATGGCTAATTGTGAAAAGAAACGTTAAGTTTCCACATGATTTACCGAGTACTGACATTTTTTTTTAAACAAAAAAATGAATTTATTTTTTTGTGATTTCGAAAAACTGTGGGTCAGTATGCATGGGAATTTGAAGAAATTTTTTTTTTTGCTCTGACGCAAATATTCAGAAGCCTGTGGAAGCTATAAATTATTTTAAACGATTAAAACATTTTAAAACTCCTAATATTCTTCAAAAATTCATCTTAAAGTTTTAATTAGCTTATGTTTTTAACATTAGGAAATAGATAGTTGTAGGTCGATGTTTCATAATAAGCCATAACTTATTACATAATTTTATATACATATATTTTTTGTTGGCAATCTTTGAATGTTTTAGTTATCTTTTTAGAGGTGACATAGCATGCTCACTAGTTTCACAATATTGACTTTTGATTGTTTCAATATGGACGAAAAATTACACAATTGCCTTTGTTTTATGGACTTTTTTGTTTTTCTCTTTTCCGAATTCCGTAACCTTCTTTTTATTCATATAAAATACGAAAAAGTAAAAAAATTATCAAAATAGCCACTGTTTAATCTAAAAAAATGAAATTTTAATATTTGAAAAAAATATGCGAGATTTAACCAACAATTTTTTTAACAAAAAGGGTCAATCTTCTTAATCTGTTATTGTTTTGAATAATTTAGATAATTCTTCTTACACTTTTCGACATCTTGCACCAATAAGTTTTTAACAGTAGTGTATAATCTTTGTAATAGTTAAAAATTGGCGAAAAATCATCATAAATGTTTTGCATAATACCGGGTTTTTAAAAAAGTGACCCTTTTTAAAACACGAAAAATTTAACTATTTGGTTGACAATTGACACGCTAAGAGCAAAAGCGAACTAAAAAAAAAAGTACGCAAAAGCGAAGCAAAAACGTGCTAGAGCAAAAACGATACAACGAAATGCAAGAGAAAAATTGAGCCAAGAATGCAGGAAAAAGGTTTCCCCACTTTGCTCCCTTACTCCATGAACCGAAAATGCACGAGGAGGACCCCGAAAGCTCGCCCGTCTTTACGATTCCATTTTTCTCATTCTCTGGCTTCTGGATATTACCAAAATTACTAGGTTTGACTTGAT
>JAUELO010455710.1:0-12823 GCA_032357855.1 Amphibolips quercusostensackenii | reverse complement strand
AAAATAAAGTTGTTATTCACGTAATTCGTAGTAATAAACACTTGTAATTCAGAGTAATCTACTAATAATTTATAGTAATCTACTGGTAATCCATATAATTTTTAGTGATCCACTTGTAATTCTCCAGTATTCAGAAAAAAAAAGTTGTGATCGATGTAATTCGAGGTAATAATATACTTGTAGGGCTAAGTGACCTACTAATAACTTATAGTAATCCACTAATAATTTATTGTAATCCACTTGTTATCCATACAATTTTTAGTAATCAACTTGTAAATCAGCATGACTTATAAAAATAAAGTTGTAATCTATGCAGTTTATAGTAAGAATACATTTGTAGGACCAAGTAATCCACTAATAATTTATTGTAATCCACTTCTAATCCATGGAATTTACAGTAATCCACAGGTAAATATGCATGAGTCATAGAAATCAAGTTGTAATCTATGTAATTGGTAGTAATAATACACTTGTAATGCCGAGTAATCCACTAATGATTCATGGCAATCCACTTGTATTCCATGTAATTTTTAGAAATCCACTTGTAATTTTGCAGTATCCAAAAAAAAATTGTAATCGATGTAATTCGAAGTAATAACACACTAATAATTCATGATAATCCAGTTGTTATCCAAATAATTTTCAGTAATCCACATGTAATTCTGCAGTATCCAGAGAAAACAAGTTGTAATCGAAGTAATTCAAAGTAATAATACACTTGTAGAGCTAAGTAATTTACTAATAATTCATGGCAATCCACTTTCAATCCACTTTATTTGTAATAACTTGGTTAATCCAAGTATTTAAATTGTAATCCAGGATATTTAAAGTAAAACATAGTAACATAAAAAAAAGAAATCCAAATAGTTTTCACTTATTTTGTTGAAATTTTATTTTTTATTTTTTGCTAAACATTATTTTTTGTAACTGAAAATTACATTATTTTATTTTGGATCGAAAATTATGAATTTTCCAGTTAAACATTCATGTGTTTTGTGGAAAGCATTTTTTTTTTGGTAGAAAATTAATCTTCTTTGTTCAGAATTCATGTTTTTGGTTGGAAATTCAAGTATTTTGTAAAAAATTAATTTAATTTTTAGCAAACTCAAACATTCCTTCTAAAGTCAAGTTTAATGTATAAAATTCAGTTATTAATTTCTTAAACTAAAAACTTGACTGTTTTATTTTTGGTGAAAATTTTGAATTTTTCGTTAAAAATTAACCTTCTGGGTAAAAATCTTAATATTTCGTATAAAATTTCTTTTTACTATAAAAACTTCCGTTTTCTTATTTAAAATATAACTTTTCTATTTTTCTTAAAAATTTTATCTTTTTTATGTGAAAATCCAAATATTTGGTACAAATTTGGTCTTTTTTGGCAGAACATTAATCTGCTTTGTTAAAAATAATTCTTTTTATCTATAAGCTCATTTTTTGGTTAAAAATTCAAGTATTTGGTTAAAACTTAATTTACCGTGAAAAAAATTCAGCAATGTTTTTAAAAACACTTTCTCTGTTGTGAAATTCATAATTTTCTTTAAAAATTTTTAAATTAAAATTTTACTATTCTCAACAAAAATAATTGCTTCTGGTTGTAAATTTATTTTTTAATTAAAAATTTTATCATTTGGTGCAGAATTGGTTTATTTTTGTGTGAAACTTAATTTTTCAACTGAAAATTTATCTTTCTTAGGTAGAAATTCAAGTGTTTGGGTAAATTTATTCTTTTTAGATTTAAAATTCAATAGTTAATTTTTAATCTTAAAATGGAACTATTTCATTTTTAGTTTAAAATTTTTCTTTTCAAGTTGCAAATTTAACCAATTGGTTATAAATTAAACTACCTCCTTAAGAATTTTATTTTTCTGGTTAAAGATTCTTGATTTTTGTTAAAAATGGTTTTATTGTAAATATAAATATATTTGATTGTAAATAATTATTTTTTTGAAAAGAATTTTGTTTGTTAAAAAATTTTTTAATGATTTTTTTTTAAAACAAAGAAATTGATATTTTTTATGATTTTCAAATTCAGGAAAAAAATGATTCAGAAATTCAACTATCATTGTTGACAAATGTTTTATCGTACAATGTCGTCTGGGAGAAGGTAAGTTACTCTTTACACAAAGATTTGTATATAAAGTGGAGCAAGACAAAAAAAATCATCTTTCGTCGATTATTAATATTTGAAGAAAATAATTTTAAAAAATGATAAAATTACGAATTTTCATTTTTTTTTATTTTCTGCATTTTGCAACAGTGCAAAATTCTCACTGCTGCATCCACGAAACGAGATATCAGCAAGAGCAGCAAAGTGTGTTTAACCTCTGAATGTCAAAATGCTGGTATGTATAATTATTTTTTAATTCAATGCTTTCATTAATTATTTAATTATACAATTTAAAAAATATATATTTTTGATTAGAAAATTAAATTTTTTGGTTAAAAAATTCGTAATTTTTTTTAAATCAAATTTTTTGTGGAAAAAAAGTTTATATACTTGGTTAAAAATTAACTACTTCCTTCAAATTCCAGTTTTTTGCGGGTAATTTCTCTTTTTGGTTTTGAAAGTCAACAATTTTGTTCAAAATGAATTTTTTTGAATATTTGTCTTCTTTGTAGTAAAAAATGTTTCCTGTATAAAACAACATATTTTTTTTACAAATCTATTTTTTTGTTTGAAAATCAATTTTTAAATTTAAAATTAAAAAATATGTATTTAATTGAAAATTTATTGTTTAATAAAATTAAATTATTAAGAAAATTAATATTATAATATATTAATAAAAAATAAATTAACTAAGATTAATAAATAAATTATAAAATAAAAAATAAATTTAAAAAATATATATATTCAAACATATTTATATTTATTATTACAATTATTCATTAGTATATTTATATTTATATATTTATTACAATATATTTTTTCAATAAAATTTTTCTTGCTCAGAAATTATCGTTTCAAGTTTTAAATTCACCAATGTGGTTGAAAATTTATCTTTCTTAGTTAAAAAATATATAATTGAAAATTCATGAATTTTATTGAAAAATCATCATTTTTGGTAGTGAATCATTTTTTTCTTAAATCATCTTTTCGTTTGATAAATCAAATATTTTAGTGGAAAAGTCAACTATTCAGTTGAAAGTTAGCTGTTTAGTTAAAAATTTAATTTTTTTGGTGAAAATTCGTCTGTTTTGTTTGCAAAAAAAAATTTGTTATTCAATATTTATACATTTCGTGAGACTCTTTTGATAAAAATTAATTTTTTTTTTAAATTTATCATTTCATTGTTTAATTTATCTTCACATTTGAGAATTCACCTATCAGGTTAAAATTGTCTTTCTTCCAAAAAAAATTTTTTCAATTAAAAAATTAAAATTTTGATAAAAAATTCAACTATTTGGTTGAAAATCAAACTTTTTAATAATATTTTGTTTTTTTTCTTGTGCTTAAGAATTACTTTTTTAACCTAAAATTAGACAATTTTATATTGTCTCAAAAATAATATTCCTTGTAAAAAATTTCACTACTTGGTTGAAAATTTATCCTTTTTAGTTGAAAATGCAACAATTCCATAAAAAATGTATGCTTTTTATTGGAAATCGATCTTTTTTGGTAGTAAATAATTCTTTTTTTTGAAATCATCTTCCTTTATAAGAAATTTAATATTTTTGTAAAAAAATTTAAATGTTTATTTAGAAACTGTCTAATTAAATATTGCACTTTTTTATTAAATATTCATTTTTTTCGTAGTAAATAATTTAAAAAACATTTTGTTGTTAAAAAAAAATATATTTAGTTCAGCAAGATTCTCTTTCGTTGAAAATTAAGATTTTTTTAAATGCATAATTTTATTTTTAAATTCATCTTTTTGTTTAAAAATTCAACAAATCTATTCTTCAATAATTATTTATTTGAAGATTTATCATTTTAGTTAAAAATAAATTTTCTTTAATTATTTATGAATTCATTTTGTAACTTAAAATTTAACGATTCCACTTCTGCTTGAAAAATTATATTTTTGGTTGAAAATTCAAAAAATCTATTCTTAAAATATTATTTATTTTAGGATTCATTATTTCGATTGAAAACTGTCTTCTTTTTATTATTTGAAAATTCCTTTTTCAACTTAAAAAATTTCACTCTTGCTCAAAATTATATTTTTTTATTGAAAATACAACTATTGGATTGAAAATTTATACTCCCTAGTCGAAAATTTAACTATTTAGATAAAAATTATTGGTTTTTGATGTAATTTTTGTTCAGTAGTGAATAATTTTTCGTTTTTAAAAAATCAGTTTTTTATTCACAAGCTTAACTATTTGCTTGAAAATTTATTTTTCTTATTTTAAAATTTAATTGTATTATTGACAATTTATGTATTTAATTATATTATTTGTCTTTTTTAGTAGTAAATAATTTTTTTGCTCGAAAATTCAAAAATTTGGTGAAAAATTGAACTTTTTTATTAAAATTTATCTATTTCATTTTAAGAAATTCCTGTTTGGCAAAGAATTCGTTTGGTTAGCTCAAAATTTAACAATTTTTAAAAAAATTCACGTATTTTGTTAAAAATTTGACTATTTCGGGGGGCATTAATATTTTTCTTCAAAAATTTTTCATTTCAGTTTAAAATTTAACTATTTTTTTTACAAATCTCACTGTTTAGCTAAGATTCAATTTTTTGTTGACAATTCATATTTTCCGATTCAAAATTCAACTGATTTGTAGAAAATCCGTCTTTTTGGATTGATTCAAGTGTTTTTATTTATTAAGAATTAAAATATTTTTTTTATGAAACAACATTTTTCAGTTGAAAACTTAACTATTTTATTATAAATTAATATAATTTATTGAAAATTATTTTTTTAAGTGATTCTTTTTATTCAAAATATTATCTTTTTGGTTAAAAAATCAGGTATTTATTTGCAAATTAGTCTTTTGTTGTTAAAAAGTGACCTGATTTTTAGAGAATTTGTATTTTCAGGTTTAAAATTCAAAATAAGTTTAACATTTTTTTCGCTCTTGACTGAAAAATCGTTTTTGGTAGAAAATTTACCTATTGTGTTGAAAATTGTTTTTTAGCTTTAATAGATTCATTTCTTTTAGTAGACATTTCAACTATTTTAATAAAAATTGTCTTTTTCTTTGAAAATTAATTTTTTTGGGTTAGGAATTTGACAATTTAGTTGAAATTTTTTCGTCTCTTGTTAAAAAAATTTTTTCTGAATGAAAATACAACTATTTTCTTAAAAATTAACTTTTTTGTTAAAAATTATTACTCTTGGGTTGAAAATCCAGAATTTTTTTTTCTTTTTCTACGAAAAAATCCTTTTAATTAAAAACAGAACTACTTAGCTCAAAATTGAATAATTTTGTTGAAAATTACATTTCCTGGTTAAAAATTTAATTTAATTACAAATTAATCTATTTATTTAAAAATTCCATTTTTTGGTATAGAATTTAGATTAAATTTTTAATCTAAAAATTCCATGATTTAAAAAAAATTTAACAATATGTTCAAGTTTTAACTAAAAAAGATAGATATTCTACAGTAAATTACATAATTAAATTATTGGTTGAGAAAATAAATGTTTACAAAAAAAGAAAAATTATTAAACGAGATTTAGATTTTGTAAACTACAAGGTTATCTTTTTATAAAAACGACGAATTTTCAACCAAGCATATCTATTTTTAACAAAAACATGAATTTCCAAGCAAATAATATAAATCTGACTTTTGAATAAAAAAGATGGATGTTTAACAAAAAATAAAATAGTTTTTTATTTCAAAATACTAATATTAAACAAACAAAAAAAAAACAAATTTTTTAAAAAGAAGGACAATTTTTACAAAATAAAGCTGAATTTCCAGATAAACAAGATGCATTTTCAATCAAAAAAAGAGTAGGTGAATTTTTAATTTTAAAAATTCATGTTAAACCAAAAAAAAATATTTTCAACAAAATATTTAAAATTTTAAATAAAAAAAGATTTTAATGAAAAAAATATGTAAATTTTCAATTTGAGAAATTCATGTTGAACCAAAAAATAAGAATTTTCAGCAAAGTAGTTTAATTTTTAACTAAAAAAGATAAATGTTCAATCAAAAATAAGATAGTTGAACAAGCAATAAATAAATTCATGCTAACCAAAAAAAAAAGAATTTTTAGCTAAATAGTTTAATTATTTACTAAAAAAGATCAATTTTATACCATAAATAATATAATTGAGTTTTCAGTTTAAAAAATTTATGCTTTAACAAAAAAAAGAATTATTAAATAAATAGTTATATTCTTAAACCAGAAGATTAATTTTTTTTAAAAACACGAATTTTCAACAAAAAATATGAATTTTAAAATAAAAAAGATCGATGTAAAAAAAATAGGTTTTCAGTTGAAAATATTACTTTTGAACAAACAACAAATAAGAATTTTCAAAACAGGAAAAGAATTTTTTATAAAATAGAGCTAGATTTTTCAATAAAAAAGATAAATTTCTAATCGAGAGAAGAATAGGTTAATTTTCAATTTAAAGAATTCATGTTGAGCCAAAAAAAAATTGTTAACAAAATATTCATATTTTTTAAGGAAGAAAGATTATAATCAAAAAAAGAATAGGTAAATTTTCAATTTAAAAATTTCATGTTGAACCAAAAAACAGAATTTTAATAAAATGGTTTAATTTTCAGCTAAAAAATATATAAATTTTTAATAAGAAAAGGTATAGTTAAATTTTCAAAATAGAACTTCATGTAAAACCAAAAAAAAAAGAATTTTCATCAAAATAGTCTAATTTTTACTGAAGAAGATAAATTTTCTACCATAAATAATATAGTTGAATTTTCAGGTAAAAAATTAATGATTAAACAAAAAAACCAAAATTTTCAAAAAATAGTGAAATTTTAAATTGCAGAGATGAATTTTTAGCTAAAATTATGAATCTTTAACCAAAAAAATTAATTCTATAACAAAAAATTTTTTTATCCATTATTTATAGAAATTGATTTTCAGTTGAAAAGATTAATTTCAGCTATAGAAAGAAATTGACAACATAACATATGAGCTATTAGCCAAATAGATGAATTTTCAACTAAAAAATATAAGGTTTTAACCAATAATGGAATATTCAGATTTTCAGTTGAAAAATTCAATTTTTAATCCAAAAAATATAATTTTCAATGAAATATGGAATAGTTGTATTTTTAATTTGAAAAATTCATACTAAATGGAAAAAAACAAAAAAAAATTTAACTAATTAATTCAACTCTAAACTAAAATGATAAATTTTCAACTAGTAATAATATAGTTACATTTTTAGTAAAACAAAAATATAATTAAAAAAAAATTAAATTTCGAAACCAATATTTAAAGTTTCAACCAAAAAGATGAATAAAGGATCAAATTATTTTGTTGAAAATTCTTTTTATTTGATGAATTTCAGTGTTCTTTTATTAGAATACAAATATTTATGGGTTAAAATATTAGGTATTATATTTTCATTCAGAATCCATTTTCATTGGTTAAAGTCTACTGTTTGGTTAAAAAAAGGATGTGATGTTGGATGCGGTGATAGTGAATGTTGTACAGGTGGAGGATTGTCAAATATTTTTTTTCGAAATTTTAACTATTTTTTAAAAATTCTTTTTCAATATTGGTTAAAATTAATTAATTTCACACAAAGTTCAACTACTCTATAGTTAAAAATTAATATTTTTCAGTCACAAATTTAACGACTTTCTTGAAAGTTGAACGACTTTATCAAACTTCATTATTTTTTTCAAATAAAAAATTATAATTTTTTTGAAAATTTAATTTTTTTTTTGGGAAAAAAATAAATAATTTTTTTAATTCGTTGCTTGGAAAATTTTTATTTTCATTCCGCTATTTTCTTCAATTTTTTTTTTCATATAAACTGCTTTATTTTTTTTCAAATAAAAATATATTTTGGTTAAAATATCTAGTATAACATTTTTTGTGAAGAATTAATCTTCTTTTGTTAAAAATTCTACTACTTGACTAACAGGTGGATGTAGTGAAGATTTTGGCGGTAGATGTTGTGAGGATTGATGTGGCGGCGGTGGAGAATGATCAAAAATGCATCTTTTTGGCTAAAAATTGCACTATTTTGTCTAAAAATAATTTTTATTGTCGTTATAGATTAGGTAATTTAACGTGAATTTCAACTATTCTGTTTATGGTTACAAGTTAATTTTTTTTTAGTTAGAAATTTCTTGATAGGAATTCAACCCTTTTGTTTAAAATTCGCCTTTTTTAAACAAATTTTTTTGTTTTTCATTTTAAATGAAAATATTTTTTGTTTAAGATATCAAGTATTACATTTTCTTTGATAATTTATACCCCTTTCTTGTGGTAGATGTAGGGAAGGTGGTAGAGGTAGTGGATGTGGTGGTGGTTGATGTGGTGGAGGTAGAGGATGGTCAAATATTTATCTCTTGGGTTGAAAATTAAACTATTTTGTTAAAGGTTTGAATTTTAATTTGTTCAATAGAGATTAAGAAATTTGAAGTATAGTTAAGCTGCTTTATTTATAATTGAAAATTAAAATTTTTAAGTAACAAATTCCTTCTTCGACGACTGGAAAATCCTTCTAGGATAAAAATGAAACTATTTTATTAAAAACAAATCTTTTTTGACAAGGTGATTTAATTTTTTAAAATTTGTCTGTTTTAGATCAATTTCACTGTTTCTTATTTAAATTAAAAATATTCTTCGTTTAAACTATCAAGTATTACATTTTTCCTTAAAAATGCATCTGCTTTAGTTAAAAAGTCTACTACTTGGTTAAAAGATTGATGTGGTGGAGTAAAGGTTTTGGTAACCGATGTTATGAACATGGATGTAGTGGGGGAAGCGAATGTGGTGGTGCATGTAGTGGTTGTCGATGCGCTGAAGGTGGAGGATGGTCAAAGATTAATCTCTTAGGTTGAAAATTAAACAGTTTCATCACAAATTTGTTCGATTGAAATTAGAAAATATAACGTGTAGTTAAGCTGCTTTATCTGTAATTGAAAATAAAAATTTTTAAGTAACAAATTCTTTCTTCGTTAAGTGGAAAATCCTTCTAGGTTAAAAATAGAACTGCTTCACTAAGCCCAACAATTTTCTGATTCGGCATTCAAATTTTATTTTAATTCGTCAGTTTTAGATGAATTTCACTGTTTCTTATTTAAAGTAGAAATATTTTTTGTTTGAACTATCAAGTATTACATTTTCCCTTGAGAATTCATCTTCTTTGGTTGAAAAGTCTACTACGTGGTTAAAAGATTGATGTGGTGGTGAATTTGGTGGAGTATGTACTAGTAAAGGTTTTGGTAACCGATATTATGAACATAGATGTAGTGGGGGTAGCATATGTAGCTGTGCTAGTGGTTGTGGATGCGCTAAAGGTGGAGGATGGTCAAAGATTCATCTCTTTGATAAAAAATTGAATTATTTCTTAAAAAAAAATATTTTTTCGTTATAAATTGAGACATTCTAGGTGAATCTTAACTGTTTCATTCGTAATTGAAAATTATTTTTGTATGGCTACGAATTCCTCCTTCCTTGACTTAAAAATCCTTTTAGGTTTAAAATGTAACAACTTCATTCAAAGTGAATCTGCTTTGGTAGGGTATTTAACCCTTTTGTTAAAAATTCGTTCTTTATAGATTAATGTCACTGTTTTTAAAAAAAAATAAAATATTTTTATTTTATGTTTTAAAAATATTTGTATTTCAAAAGAGTTTATCTTTTATGGGGAAAAAGTCTAAAACTTGGCTAAAAGGTGGATGTCGTGGTAGTGGAAAATGGTTAAAGAGATTCATATCTTTGGTTTATACTTGAACTTCTTTGTTAAAAATTATTTTTTCTTCAAGAAAAAGAAACTGTTTCATTAAAGCCAAATCTTTTTTTTAGGAATTCAAATTTTTTAAAAATTTGTCTTTTTTAAAAGAATTTATAATTTCTTGTTTAAAGCGAAAATATTTTTTGTTTAGAATATTAAATATTACATTTTTCCTTGAAAATTTATCTTCTTTGCTTTTAAAGTCTACTACTTGGCTAAAAGATAAATGTGGTAGTGAATCTTTTGAAGTATGTACTAGTGAAGGTTTTCGTAACTGATGTTATGAACATGAATGTAGTGGGGGTAACAAATGTAGTAGGTGAAGTAGGGGTTTGGTTGAAGATTAGATTAGTTTGTTGACAAAAGTAATTTTTATTGTTATAAATTAGAAAATTAGAGGTAAATTTCAAGTATTTATTTATAATTGAAAATACATTTTTTTATAGCTAGAAATTCCTTCTTCCTTGACTTAAAATTCTTTCAGGTTGGAAATGCAGCTACTTTCTTCAAATTTGAGTCTGTTTCAGTAAGGTATTAAATCTTTTTGTTACAAATTCGTCCCTTTTTGATGAACTTCACTTTTTTTATTTTAAATGAAAATATTCACATTTCAGAAATATTTTCATTTTAGAAGATTTCGTCTTCTTTGGTTAAAAAGTCTAATGCTCAGTTAAAATGTGGATGTAGTAAAGTAGGTACTAGTAGAGTTTTTAGTAACCGATGTTATAAACATTAATGTAGTGGGGGTAGCGGATGTAGTGGTGCGTGCAGTAGTGGTGGAGCGCTGGAGTTGAAGGTTGGTGAAAGATTCACCTCTTTGGTTAAAAATTTAATTATTTTGTTTAAAAAAGTATTATTTTTCTTATGAATTAAGAAATTCAAGGTGAATTTGAACACTTTTATTTATTATTGAAAGTCAATTTTTCAATGCTAGAAATTTTTTTTTCTTTGACTCAAAAATCCTTTGAGGTTTAAAATGCATTTACTTCATTCATAGTGAATCTGTTTTAGTTAAATTTTAAATCCTTTTGTTTTTAAACTCCTTCTTTTTTGACAAATTTTACTGTTTTTCATTTTAAATGGAAATATTTTCATTTCAGATTTTATGAATATTTTTATTTTAGAAACATTCGTCTTCTTTGGTTAAAATTTGAAATACTTAGTAAAAAGTTGAATGTGGTAGAGTATGTACTAGTGGAGTTGTTAGTGAGCGATGTTATGAACATGGATGTAGTGGGAGTAACGGGTGTAGTGGCGCGTGTAGTAATGGTGGATGCGCTAAAGGTGGAGAATTGTCAAAGATTCCTCTCTTTGGCTAAAATTTTGATTATTCTGTTGAAAAATTATTTCGTTTTTTTATCAATTACAAAATTTAAGGTAAATTTTAATTGTGTTCTTTATAATTAAAAATCAATGTTTTTTAGTCAGAAATTTCTTCTTGCTTGACTTTAAAATCCCTTTAGGTTCAATATGAAACTACTTTATTCAAATCGAATCTGTTTTGGTTAGGTACTTATTCCTTTTGTTGAAAATTTGTCCTTTTTAGATGAATTCCACTGTTTTTCATTTGAAATGGAAATATTTTTGTTTTAGATTTCAGAAATATTTTTATTTCAGCAGATTGCGAATTCTTTCGTTAAAAAGTCTAATACTTGGTTGAAGGGTAAATGTAGGGAAGTATGAACTAGTGGAGTTGTTGGTGAACGATTTCATCAACATGGATGTAGTGGGGGTAACGGTGGATGCGCTAGAGGTGGAGGATGGTTAAAGATCATTCTCTTTGGTGAAAAGTTGCACATCTTCGTCAACAATTAATGCTTTTGAAAAAAATTTACCATTTTAGTTGAAAAATCTCTATGTAAAACAAATTCCTGAAAAACACTACAAAATAAAAATTTTATTCACAGCTTCCACAATCCTAAAGAGTATCGATACTACAGTAGATCGGTGTGATGACTTTTACAAATTTGCCTGTGGTAATTTTTTAAAAACCACAGTAGTTTCAAAAGGTGCAATGTCCGTCGATAGATACGATTCTCTCGTTCAGAAAAATAAGGAGCTATTAAAAAAGAATCTCGAAGAGCCAATTCAACCCAATGAACCAAGATTCATCACACTATCGAAAAACTTTTACAAAGCTTGCATGGACGAGGGTGAGCCTATTTTATGATCAAAAATTTATTTCTAACAAATATTTTTTTCGTTAAAAACAAATTTCATTTATTTTTTTTAGCTGCGATTGAGAAAAATGGTATTAGTACAGTACTAGGTCAATTCAAAAAAATAGGTGGCTGGCCCGTACTAGAAGGAGACTCGTGGAAAGAGAAAAACTTTAATTGGATACAAGCTACTTACGATTTTCGAAATTTTGGATATCATACGTTTTACTTTTTCACTTTCAAGTGTCAAGGAGATTTTGGAAACATTACGAGAAATATTTTAACTGTGCGCAATGACTTTTAGAGAAAAAAAAAACAAATTACGATAAGAATTCAATATTTTTATTTAAAATTTGCTTTTTCAGATTGACCAGCCATTTCTTTCTCTTGATAAAGAATTTTTGGCGAAAGGATTTAATAACAAGATGGTGAAGGCCTACTATAATTATATGGTTGAGACGGCTGTTCTTTTTGGTGCAAATAGGTCTAGAGCTGAAAAGGAATTAAAGGATGTTATCGACTTTTTTATTAAGCTCGGCAATGTGAGTATTATTTAAATTAAATTTATTTTATCATAATAAGCCATTTGAAAATTAATTTTTACATGTAACAATTGCAGTTTGTTAACAAACATTACTGTTCAAACAATTAATTATTTTTTCCTGAAATACTCAACCTGTTGTCCACTTTTTGCTTAGAGCCGCGGAAAAATTAATGAAAATTATAAAACGGGATTGTTTAACTAAATTATTATTGTTCATAACTTTAGCTCACTACAAGCCCAGAACTAGAACTAACGGGAGAAACTCCTAGAGTC
>JAUELO010455690.1:0-12824 GCA_032357855.1 Amphibolips quercusostensackenii | reverse complement strand
TGAAAGAAAATTAATTTTTAGGGTAGAAAATTAATCTTTTTGGTAGAAACTTAATTCCTTTAGTTAAAAATTTAACTTTACAATTAATAAATCGTTTTCTTTTAATAAAATTTAATTTTTAAAACTATTATTGACCTGCTCTATTTTTTGTTGAAAATTTGTCTATTTTGTGCTAAATTCATTTTTTTGCGTCTTCTCAAATGAAACGTTATTTTCTTAGTTGAACATGCATTTTTTTCGTAAAAATTTTATCTTCTTAGTTAAAAATTCATCTGGTTAGTTCAAAATTTATTTTATATGTTTGAAAATTAATCTTCATTAATTAAAATTTAACTGTGTTATTTTAAGTTAAAAATTTATCCTGTTTGGTTAAAAATTCTAATGTTTAAAAATAATTTTTTTTTAATTGTCCGAACAACTATTTTGTTGGATGTTCAACTATTGAGTTAAATTATTCTAGTCCAAAATTATTATTTTAGTGAATTATTATTTCAGTTTGAGTTATAGATTTTAATAATAATTCCATTTTTGGTTGAAAATTTATCTTTTTTTTGGTGAAAAAGTTATGTATTTTGTTAAAAATCTATCTTTTTGTTATAAAATTAATCTTCTTGGTTGAAGATTCATCTTTTTGGGTGAAAATTGAACTACTTCAGTTAAAAATTAATCATATCAGTTGAAAATTAATCTTATTGTTTAATTTTTTTTGCGTTTAAAAATTAATTTTATTAGATAAAAATTAGTTTATTCCATTTTTGGTTGAAAATTATCTTTTTTTTTTAGTTGAAGATTCAACTATTTAGTGGATTATTTATCTTTTTTGGGAGAAAATTAATGTCCCTGGCCGAAAATTGAACTATTCCTAATAAATATGCAATTTTTAAATTAATTTTTGTTGTTGAAAATATAACTATTAAAGTTAAAGATTCATTGTTTTGATTATATATTGTTTTAGTCAATAATTAATTTTTTTTAACATAAAATTTAACTAGTCCAGTTGAATAGTCCATCGTTTTTGTTGAAAAATCATATCATTGGTTGGAAAATAATTTCAAAACTATAAGTTGATCTATTCAATTTAGGTTAAAAATTAATCTTCTGTTGTTAATTTATCTACTTTTTCGAAATTTTTTCTATGTTTTTAGTCAAAAATTAATCTGCTTTTTTAAAAATTCATATTTTTGGTTGATAGTCTAACTGTTCCAGTTACAGACTCATTACTTTAGATGCAAGTTCATCTTCTTGGTTAAAAGTTTTAATTACTTTGAGATTCATTATTTTAAACGAAAACTCATTACCTGAGTTTAAAATTTGTCTTTCCTTTTGTTATTTTTTTTTTTTAGAAAAATTTAATCATTATATTTTTTGTTAAAAATTTATCTATCTTATTTGATAATTGAACTTTTTGGTTAAAAATTCGTCTTTTTCTGGCAAATTTCTTTTTTATTTTGAAAATTCAACTATTCCAGTTAAAGATTTATTCTAGTTGAAAATGTATCTTTTAAGTTTAAAATCTAACTACTTGATTGAAAATCCAGCTTCCACACAAAATTAATTTTTCTGTCTGAAAATTAAACTATTACAGTTAAAGATTCATCATTTTAAATAAAAATTAATCTTTTTGGTTAAAAGTTAATTCTTATAACTTACAATTTACTTAATCCAGTTTGATATTCAATGATTTTTGTTGAAAAGTTCATTTCACTGTAAAAAGCTATGTCTGAAAAAATCTTGAGATACCTGAAAAAAATCTGGAAATGTCAGAAAATTTTTTTCCAGGATTTAAGTAGACACACTGTAAAAAGTATATAAATAAAAGTGCAATAAAGTTTTGTAAATCTAAAAATGTTGCAACTGTTATGTAGGTTAATTTATCTTTTGCATATATCATAGTTTGAATAATAGGTTTCGAAAATCAACTCTTAAGACCGATGAAATTTACTGGAAAGGTAGCTTCAAGTGGATCGATGCGAAGAACGTGAACACTAATGCCAGAATTGGAGTACAAATGAAGTGAAGTAGTTCATGCCGTTCCTCATATTTGAATTAAAGCCAGTGGACTAGACAGTAGAAATTGCAACTGCTATAGTCAGCATTATAAGTCGTCACGTGTCGCTCGTTATCTTCCAATTTTAGGTTCCTTTGTTCTTTATGTATGCCTCTCTTGATTTATTTCCATATTTATAACTTTATTTTTGTCAGTTTATCTTTTTTTAAATACTATTGTCTGCAGTTTCTTCTTCAGAGGGATGGATTGTTCTCATACAATTGCAGTGTGATTTATAATTCTAATAAAAAAAACTATGCAAAAAAAGCGCCGCGTGCCATTAATTAGGTCGTTTAAACCTGCCCCTTCCATACTTCCTCCGTACTTCTCTAACATTTTCCTACTTTTACCTTCCTCACTTCTTCCTTCAAACCCCGTTCCTTAATTTCTTCCTCCACTACTTCTTTCTCCACAACTTCTCCCCCTCCTAGCTTTCCCAAATAATACTCCCCTTTCGCTACTTTTCTTTCCTAGTCCACACTACCTCACCCCTACTCTTTTTTGTTTATAATGATTTGACTCTTTCTCACACACTTGCTTCCCTTACTTTCCCTACCCCATTGCCCCTTTCCTAATTTTCCCTACTTCCACGCCCCTTATCTATAATTGGTTCCAAAAAACATACATTGAACCTACGGTTAAATTTCACAAAATGTAAAAGACAATCTGATGAGGGAATCAATATCATTATTATCAATATTAACAATTATTATTGTTATTGAAGTGAAACTTCTTTTCGGACGGTAGTGCATTGAAAAAAACGTACGACGTACGCGAACGACTATCTTTTGTTCCTTTTGTGCGGCTATTCGCAGTTGATCTTCTCTTCTCAGTTGGCTTCTCTTCGGTACCCCCACTACATCACGTTAAGCTTGAATATGCTCTCTCTCAATGTTTCTTCAAGAAATAATTTGTCGTAAGATAAGGGGCCGAACTTAAATTACGTAACGGATTATAGGCCCTCTCCGAGTCTCCCCTCCATCCTGTAACAAACTGTAACAATATATTTCTACACCCACCCCCTTTTACTGTAAGTAATTTTTAGTTTCCAAAAACGATTTACTAGTTATTGCCAGTAGAATTAGGCAGGGTGTCCGAGAAGGTCATTTTCAAAATTTCCTGATTTTTCCTTGACTAATTTTTGATTTTCCTTGATGATTAATATTCTAATACTAGCACTTTAATCTTAAAATACTTTTAACATAGAATTTTTTATAAACAGAACAAAATAGTATTTCAGATAGAAATGTAAAATTTTCAAATTTATTAATTTATTTTATACGAAAAAATGTCTTTTCTACCAAAAGAGATGGCTTTTCAACACAATACTTGAATTTGAAACAAAATAATTAAATTTTTTATATAATAGTTGAATTTTCAACCTAAAAAGATAAATTTCCAACAAAAAGTGTCGTAGTTTTTATTTCGACAAAAAAGATAAAATTTATGCAAAAAATAAAAAATTTTGAAACCAAAAAGACGAATTTTCAACAAATAAAAATTTTTCACTTAGGGAAGAAAATTTTATTTGAATTGTTGAACCTTTAAGCCGAAAGACGAATTTTTTCTACAAAAATTGAATTTTCAAACAAAAAATATGACTTGAGCAAAAAATTATTTTTTCACGAAGCTGATGTATTTTTACCCGACAAAAATGAAATTTCAAACCAAAAATATATTTTTTTATACCAAGGAAGGGGAATTTTTAACTAAAAAAAATAAAATTAAAAAAAAAATGAAAAAGTTACATTTTCAGTAGTAGTAGTTGAATTTTCAATTAAAAAAGATTAATTTAAAAATAAATAGTTAAATTTTCAACCAAAGAAATGAGTATTCAAGTAAAAATATAAATAATATAATAATATAAACAAAATAGCTGAATACTCAAGCAAAAAAGAATAATTTTTTACCAAAAAGTTGCATTTTCATTAAAAAAAAAAATATCCACCAAAGCAAATGAATTTTTAAATCAAAAAGACAAATTAAAAAAAAAAATTTTAACCAAGAAATAACTTTCTGCAAAAAAATTGAATTTTAAGTCCAAAAAGACGAATTTTTACCCAAAAAGGATGACTTTTTAACAACATTATCGAATCCTCTACCTAATAATTGCATTTTTATACGAAAAATATGAAATTTTTTCAAAGCATATGAATTTTCATTAAAGAAAAAAGTTAAATTTTCATCCAGAAAAGATTTCAGTTGACTTTTCAAGATCAATTTATGAATTTTTTAACAAAAATAAGTTTCTGCCAACAGGATTGAATTTTGTTCCAAGAAGATGGATTTTTGATAAAAAACGACAAATTTTTTTTTGAGTTGAACTTTCAACCAGAAAAGATTACAGTTTATTTTTCAACAACAAAATATAAATTTTAAACAAAAAGTAAATTCTCCAAATATAGTTAAATTTTTAGCAAAACAGTAGAATTTCTAACTAAAAGTATAAATTCTTAACAAAATAGTTTAATTTACAACCAAACAATTGCATTTTTGTCCAAGAAAGATAAATTTCTCTTAAAGCATATGCATTTTTTATTTTAAAATACAAACAAATTTTCAAAAAATAGTTGAATTTTCATCCAAAAAAGATTTTAGTTCTCTTTTTAACACCAAAATATTAAATTCACATAAAAAGTACATTTTCCACGAAATAGTTAAATTTTTAACAAAACTGTAGAATTTTCAACCAATAGTATGACTTTTCAACAAAATTGTTTGTTGTTTAGCCAAGCAGTTGCATTTTTATCGAAGAAAGATGTAATTTTTGCCAAAGCAGGTGAATTAAAAAATCAGAAAGACAGATTACAAAAAAAGAGTTGAATTTTCAACCAAACATTTGCATTTTCATTCAAAAAAGATTAAATTTCTTCCAGGATAGATGAATTTAAAGAAGCTTCAAAAATTAAGCTGAATTTTCATCTAAAGAAGATTACAGTTTACTTTACAACACTTAAATAAAAATTGTAAACAATTAGTTAATTTTCTGCTAAATAGTCGAATTTTTAATATAACAAAATGACTATTGAACAAGATTGTTAAATTTTTAATCAAACAGTTGCATTTTTGTGCAAGGAAAAAAATTCTACTTAAACAGGTGAATTTTTTAATCAAAAAGACAAATTTTGCTTTCAAATAGTTGAATTTTCAACAAAACAGTTGGATTTTTATCCAAGAAAGATGCAATATTTTTACTAAAAAAAGATTATCTTTTAAATTAGGAAGACAAATTTTCAGAAAAAACATATTTTCCATCCAAAAAAGATTTCATTTGAGTTATCCGCAACAAAATATGCATTTTAAACAAACGGTTAATGTTTTGCGAAAAGAGTTGAAATTTAATCCAAAAAGACGAACTAAACAAAACAGTTGAATTTGCAAAAAAAATTATGTCTTTTTCAAAGAAATTGTTAAATATTTAGCCAAGTAATAAAATTCATAACTAAAAAGATAATCTTCAGGAAAAAGTTTTTGCGAATTTTCAAAAATTACGTGCATGAGTTAAGGGCCCCATCCCCCCATCTGTAACAAATCGTAACAAAATGTCTCGACCGATCTGTCTTAATTTGCAATTATTTCTCTTCTCCTTTTTTCTTTCCCCTTCTTTTTTCCTTTCCCCTTTCAATAAATAAATAGGGAAATGAATAAGTAAAGAGGGGAAAGGGAAAGAGGATAGAAAAAGGTCAACCAGAAAGGGAAAAGGGAAACCAAAAAGTCGAAAGGGAAAGAAGAAACCAGACAGGGAAAAGGGGAAATGAGAAAGCAGAAAGGGGAAAGGGGAAAGAAGAACCAGAAGGGGAAAAGGGAAAAAGGAAACCAGAAAGAGTGAAGGGGAAATATGAAACCAGAGAGGGGAAGGGGGAAATGAGAAACCAAAAAGGGCAAAGGAGAAAAGGGGAAATAGGAAAAATGTAAAAGGGAAAGGGGGAAATTGTAAAAGGGAGAGGGAGAAGAGAAAAGTGAGAGTTAATCCATCAAAGTTTTACTTCTGTCGTGTGAACTCACTGCCACACAATGTTTTTTATTGTATTATAAAACGCTATTAATATACAATTCTGATTGAATAGTCGGGAAGGAGTTAAAAAAATAAACTTTTTCTTATAATTTTATTAAAATATTGTAATGGGAGATTTTTAAGTTATAATTATGTTAAATTTAATGATAGTTGCCTGTGGAAAACTTTCTAAATAATTCTGTTTTCATTCTCCATCTTGTAAAATAATTGTATTTATTAAATACGTCTATTAGACATGAATCTTCTCCTACGCATCATCAAATAAAAAATTCTAAGGCAATGTGTTTCTCCGAGCCACTATAATGTACCTGTTCATAATTTGTATGTTTTCTCTTGGATTCTAATTTAAAAGTTTTAAATACATCACTCTATAAAAGTCTTTTTTTTTGAGCACTCAAGTTTGCAATTGTTTAGTTTTGATAGCTTATAGATTTAAAAATATTTTCTTGTAAGTCTCTTCATTATTTATCGTGAAACTAGTATGGATATGTACACTTTAGATAACAGAATTTTTAAAACAATTTAAAAATTTAAAAAAGTGCCTAACATTGTACAACTTAGAATAAAATGTATTCGAAAAAGATAAGGCTCATTTGTGATAAATTATACATTATAATTTTAATTATAGAATTTGCAAAGTTTAAATGTTTTCATTTTTAGTTCAGATGATTCGAAATGAGAAAAGTACTGTGTCAGGTCTGTTGTTATGTTTGACTGAATTTCTTCATTTTTCTGTAAATTTTTTTTAATGTGAATAAACAAAAGTGAAATAGATAAGGTGAGCAAATAATTCTGTTTTTTCATTTTGAGGTAATGTAACCTGTTTGCAGGTTTGACAATATCACTTTCGTACTGCGTCATTTATAGACTGAGGCTTTTTATTGTTTGAATAAAGTTAAAAATTAATACTCAGTTAAATTTAAAAAATTTTTATTCCGAGAGATGATAAGAAAACATTCTTGCAATTAAATATTTATCCAGAAATATTTTTAAATATTTCTTTTGCTTCTTTTTCGTTCTTTTTATCTCATGCTGACATTATTACTAAATAAGATTATTGGTTTAATATAATCAGATATTTATTATCTCATATGTCCGTCGTTGTCCTAAACTATCAAAATCGATTATGTTTCTTCTTTTATTTAAGATGTTGTTTCTCACTTAAAACGCCTTTTGAAAACTTTTTGTGTGTCTTTTCTACGTGATGATAATTTATATGGCTGATCTTTTAATTAAAGTCACACCTCGAAATTATTTATAAACTTGACGAAAATTTGTTGATATGTTGTATACTCTAAAATTATAATTTCTTGTTTCATACAAGACACTAATCATAGGTATTTTTATTTTATTTACTTTTAATTTTCTTTTTAATTAGTCGTAAAAACGTTTGCTAATAATATATTATTTATTTAGATTCTTTAAAAAAGGCACGCAGTGATAACTGAAACGTCAGCTCTTCTAATAAACAAATCTTTAAATAATTTCGTTTGTTATTTCTTTTATTTTAAGGAAGACCCTAAGACCTGCAGAAATACTTGCTCATATCATGATTATACTGAATGTTTAAGTGGGCAGAAGTGGAAAACACCACTATAATACTCCCAGAGGAAAATAAATACATTTTGATGAAGGACCAAAAAATTAAGAAAAGGAACAACTGTGTTGATTTCAAAAAGTTTGATATCTAATAAAATTATATTCCCACAAGAATCCTAACATTGATAATTGACATTGTGTTAAGAACAGTAGAAAGCATTTTCAATTCTCTGTTAATTAAAATGTATACCATTCTATAATGGTACAATTTTAGCTACCAAATCCATTTCAGTTTTCACGTTCTTCATGAAATGAATGCTCTTGCACGCTTTTGGATATATGTCCTATAAAGACAAAGTATTCGTCAAAATTTGACTGCTATTATCATGACATGCAAAATTTAATACATCATTTTCTCTAAATGTTGAAGCTACTACAGTCTCTAAATTTTGATTTGTTTTATCCTTCAGTATTTATTTTGAAAATGTTTGAACTTAAGTCTCTTACTAGTCATACTTTGTACCTTTTCAAATTAGAAATAACTTTTTATATGCTCATACATTTCCAAATTTAAAGATTTTTTGAAAATATTTTGCTAGCGCGCAAAACAAAAACGTTCATCAAAAAATTTTAAATTGAAAATAGATTTCATGCTTTCACGATTATTTATCACAATAGAATAAAAGGATTTTTTCAGGTTTCAATCGCGTGCAAAACTACAAATCTTTCCAACGTTTTGCACACGATTGAAAACCGAAAAAATCCTTTTATTTTATCACAATTTAAAAATATTTATGTTTTCCTGGTTCTTAAAATTCTAAAATTTTCAATCATTAGGTTTAGAAAACTCTGAAAACTTGAAATTTTGAATTTTCCTATTCATAGGACTGGGAACATTCAAAATTAGAAGAATTTAAGTTTCTTATACTTCGATTTTTGATTTTTGAGGATCGAAATATTTGAAATTAAAATTGTCCAATTTTGTGTAGCTATTAATTTTAAAGAAATTAAAGTGATTCTCGTCTGGAGATTTAGTAACTTTCAGGCTTTAAAGATTTACTTATTTAGTTTTGAAGGCTGCTTCTTTAAAATTTTTACAATTTTGAATAGTTTTTTTTTAAATAGTGTTCACATTCGATGTTTGTAGAAAAAAAGTTTTCAAATTAGATAAAGTTTAAAATTTTTAAAAATTATAGATAAGTATTGTGTGTCGTGTGTGCTGCTATGTTTTATAGAATTTCGTGAAATTACTGTAAATTTTTTTAACGTGAATACACGAACGTGAAGTAGATTCAGTGTGAAAATAATTTTGTTTTTGCATTTTGAGGTGACGCAGACAGTTTACTAATTAACATTATCACCTTTGTATTCTGTCATTTATAGACTAGGCTTCTTTTTGTTTGAATGAAGTAAAAAATTATTACTCAGTTAAATTTTTTTTATTTTGATTTATGAAGATGATTAGGAAGCATTTCTGCAGCCCAGAAGAAACCTAGGAAATGACTAAAAATTTTTGTCGTAGAATTGCAGTGGTCATTATGAACAGTAGATATTATATAATTAGACTAAAATTTTAGGAGCTTACTGCTGCTGGGCAGATACAAATTTCACCTACTATTAGAATCGGCCATTAAAAAGGTGGTATGGCCCAGTCTATCGTATATATCACCCTAGATCTAAATGTCACCTTAAAAATTGTCGAATAGAAGGAAAAATTAGTGATTAATTATAGCTGGATATGCAATAACAGGGGTATATACGTAAAATAACTCAAAGAAAAAACGAATTACGCAATTGAAGCCTTTATTTTATTTTATTTCTAACATTTAGATTCTTTTTAAACATTTTTATAAAAGCCCTCATAACGATACTATCAACCCTCTACCGTCTGCAGCCGGATTTTGATTAGAAGCGCTCGCATTTGCTTGAAATTTTAGCCATCAGAGTGGAAAACTGCAGCAAACCTTTACGGAGTAAAGGCACTTACTTGCGGTAACGTAAAGCGTCCACCATGAGTATACACGATCTTAACTTCACGTTTGTTGAGCGGCTGGACAGGTCTGACATTCGATACGTCTCCGTTTTCCAACTTTATTTTCTTGAATCCATTTAGCTGAAAAAAAGTAAGAATGTAAAATAGTAATAGTAAATGAAAGATTCAACTCACTTCCGTATGTTATTTCAAAAAATATATATTCTTACCAGGTTTTTGGAAACACAAATTTCAAGTTGAACCGGGTTCAACCAAGTCACAGATTCTGAGCAAGGTGGATAGTCCAAAGAGCCTTGGTGAAAAAAGAATGAAAAATTTTGATCTACAAATTTTGCTATAGCAAACGGGGGAATCACAGCTGTTGAATGTATCGACTGCACCTTATGTATACCTTTTTCCAGGTTCGCTAACCAATTTTCGCATGTATCATATCTGTTCTGTAATTTCAAGGATGGTTCAATAATGTAAGATTTTCCGTAAATACAAGTTCAATTATTTTTATTTTATTTTTCATTTTTATAGGATATGCATTTTTAATAGGATTTCTAGGGATTTGAAAAGCCTTTAGGATATTTAAATAAATTTCCCGATATGTCATAAAACATCAAATTTTATGTAATTTTACGGCATGTTGCAATATTTTAATAAATTTTATAGAGCTTATGAGTAGTCCCAAAAATTGAAGAATTTCATAAGGTTTCAAATATTTCAAGGTATTGACAAAGGTTGCAAAAGATTTGAGAGATTTTTAAATTGATATCAATAAACTAAAAGGGTTCTAAAGATTTTCAAGAGTCCATTTCAAAATTCCATTGAAAATTATCTACGTAATTCAAATTTCAAAAAATTTTAAAAGCTGTAGAAAATTTCAAAAAATTGCAAAACGTTTTTAAGGATTTGAAATGTCTTTAAATATTTTCAATTTAATTTAATAATTTTAGGACATTTTAAAAAAATTTCAAAGATTTCAGGGTATTTTAATAAATTTTAAAACATTTTTAAAAACCTTCAAAAGCTTTAAGGGATTACAACGAATTGGAAATCTTTTAGGTCATTCATAAAAATCCCAAGGAATTCTAGAAACTTCAATACGGTTTAGAAGATTTTTTAAAGATTTTAAAGAATTTAAATGATTTTAGAATACATAGCAAAATTATAAGGAATATTTGATTTACAGTCAAACCGGAATTTACTGCCGGTTTTAGGACTGACGATGGAATTAAATCTAGGTGCTCTGAACGTAAAAAGTCAGGGGCGTATGAAACATTTCTGGTAGATTTTCCTGCGTGGAAGAAAATTGTTTATTTAAAAATCTCTGTGTCTCATATAGAGACAATGAAAAACTTAGTATTTAATGGAAATAAGAATAAGGGATTACAACGAATTGGAAATATTTTAGGTCATTCATAAAAATCCCAAGGAATTTTAGAAACTTCAATACGTTTTAAGAGATTTTTTAAAGATTTTAAAGAATTTGAATGATTTTAGAATACATAGCAAAATTATAAGAAATTTTTGATTAACAGTCGAACCGGAATTTACTGCTGGTTTTAGGACTGACGATGGAAGTGAATCTAGGTGCTCTGAACGTAAAAAGTCAGGGGCGTATGGAACATTTCTGGTGGATTTTTCTGCGCGGTAGAAAATTTTAATTCAAAAATCTTTGTTTCTTTTATGGAGACAAGAAAAAACTAAGTATTTAATAAAAATAAGAAAAAAGGTTTGCTGTTAAACGTTTAAATAAATGCTTTTGCTGCTTAAGTAATTAAAACGCTTACAGACAGTCGAGCATCTCGTTTAATATGAGAGCTTTATCTAAAATAATCAGTCAGGATACTGATACTTAATCAATTCGGAATTAAGTCCGAATTCTTATTAATTTATCATAAAATATTTTAAATTTTTGGGCATTTTTTAGAAATGCCCTCACATTCTGTGAAACTCATTTAAGATTTAATAAATTCAATTATTTTTTGCGTATTTTTGAATTCTTATATCATCATTGAATTACTCTCAGTTTCCTCAAATTTCTCTAAATTCATGCCAAGTTGACCCTAAATCAACGACAAGTAAAATTTTAAAATTTTCATTTGAATTCTTTCAAATTTAACTTGAATTTTTTAAAAGTTATCTTGCCAATTTTTTGAAATTCTTTTTTTATAAAAAATGACAGTCAAGTTAATTAGGCTGTTGCTGCATTGAAAATGATAAATAAAAAAAATATAATTTAAATTCCTTGCATTCCATTTATGAAAGATTTTACATTAAAATTGTTACAAGATAAGAATTACTCGTATGTTACATTTTTACTCTCACTTTCACGAAAAATGTATAAATTTTATATAGAAATGAATGTAATAAAGAAACAAAATCATTTCCCTCATTTTTTTACTTTCAGTTTTAGCAAAACAATATTTAGGTTGTATTTTGTACAAATGATAAATAAGAACTTACTGATAGAGGGTATTTTAACTAATTAATTTGCACATCTTACCTTGATCCACACTTTGAATACTGCAAGACCATCCTTTTCTGATTCAGCTTTTTTAAATGATTTTAAGTCTGATTTATAAAAATACAAGTGCATCTCCATATCGTACCTATTAAACAAAAATAATCACATAAAATCTTATTATAAACGTTTTGTCAGTGTAAGTGACAATAAAATTATCAAAACAGCATTTTTACTTACGAAAGGGTTTCTTTCATGTCAGGCGCATACTTTGTGTACTCTGTCCACTTTTTATTTAAAAGAATAAAATAAAAATTATTATAAATATTATGATTTGTAGTACTAACTCTATAAATTACTTACTATATTCGTATTAGTGAAAATTGTACAAATCGATTTACAAATCGAATATTTGACTCATAAAACATTAATATTTTATCCCTTCACAAATTTAATAGTAAAAAATTACAAATTTATTAAAACTCTAAAAGTTATAAAGTGAAAATATTAACTTGTCAATTGTTTCCGAAATGAAATCAAGATTTTGCGGAATTATTTCAAAACTTGAATAAGTAAGGTAAGATACATAGGTGTGTAAATAATTCTAGTGTTTCCTCATATTTTTTAAAATAAAATTTTCAATTTTTTAAAATTAAATTAGTAAAATGTCACTAGTACAATTTTCAAAATTTCAATAATTTGAATTTAGAAAGTTTAAACTATTTTTCGGGGACTCACCATTTTAGGGGCCCAATGAAAAACGGCTTTTTCAAATACG
>JAUELO010455676.1:2211-12824 GCA_032357855.1 Amphibolips quercusostensackenii | reverse complement strand
AAGAAGTAGGAGAAGAAAAAGTAAAGATATGATCGAAATTCTCTCGATATACTGACCTTAATAAAATGTCGGAAGTCCAGCAGCAACTGTTTGGTATCTAATATTTTTCTCTATTTTCGGCCTTAATCTGAAAAAAAATCTCGTAAACTTCTCGCATTGCGAAAAAAATTCGTTGTCTCTGTTTTGTGGAACAAAAACACTGAAAATGTAGCAAAAGCTATCAGAATGATTTTTGCAACTACGCTCTATTTTGCAATTGTTGCTAGATATGCAGTTTTTTTGTAAAACCACTTTTTTCCTGTTTCTTCTTAGTTTTTTCAGATTATCTCGATAACCGTATAAGATATCACAGAAACAAGTTCAGCGTTAGATTTTTCATGAAAAATTGCATTGAAATCATACATTGATTTTCATTGAAAAATTTGTTTACAACATTCTATGTCCTGATTCGTAATTTTTAAAAAAATATTTTGGTCCAAAAAATCTAGAAAACCTAACGTGCTGCAGAGAAATGGAGTACAGATTCAGATTCAGCACTAAAGCTACTTTGAAAATTACATATCTCATCACATGAACACAAAGGTCACATTTTGTTGACAAGTGTTATATACAACGTTCTTATAAAATAAAAAAGTACTAATGTGAAGAAATTTCGTGGCAGTCTTGCGTAGGAAGATCGGCTGACTAGACCAAATCTAGACCGTATACTTAAGACGGTCGGACAGCGTGTTGGTCTTGGCCCTTTCAGGCGGACTCAATTGCGATATTTTAAAAACGTCATCGAGACGGTCTGGCTTGCACCCTCTCAGACAAAATCGATTAAAAAATTTTAACGTGCAATCGAAATGGTCTGGCTTGGCCCGTTTCAGACAGACTCGATTGCGAAATTTCTAAGTTTTATTAGGATAGTCTGGCTTGGACCCTTTTAGACAAACTCGATTGAAAATTTTCAATGTTTCATCGAGACGCTCTGGCTTCGCCCCTCTTAGACGGAATCGATTGAAAATTTTTTAAAGTTTCAACTTGGATCTTCTCAGACTAACTCGATTAAAAAATTTGTAAAGCTTCAACGAGACGGTCTGGCTTAGACCCTCTCAGACGAACTCGATTGAAAATTTTCAAAGTGTCATCATGACAGTCTGGCTTCGCGCCTGTCAGACAATCTTAATTAAAAATATCTAAGTGATATCGTGACGGACGGCTGTGATTCTCAGCAGACGGACACGATTAGGAAAACTTCATAGTACTTTATAGTATGCAGGCTTTATAGTATGCAGGCTGGATATGCAACTCGATTAAATGTGTAATAAAGTAAGTAGGTCAATTGAATTATGTACAATACGGTTTCTGAAGATTTAGTTTTCATTCAATATCCTTTTTACTTGAATTATGTTCGATACGATTTTAGGAGATATAATTTACAATTATTAAATTGTAGGGAACGTTGATAAAAACGACTGAGCGCCTCAGCACCAAGTCCAGTCGAAATTCCAAAAGAAAATTCGGGAAAAGCGTTACACGTCTAACCAGAAACTGATTAGCTCGTCAAGTCTGGACGAGCTGATCAGCGTCTGGTTAGCGCCGTCTTATTTAGTCTGTCTCATGCTTGAGGCATTACACTTCTGACTAGCGGTGCTATTAGACCGTCTGTCCAGCTTTTGCACAGACACAAGACGGTCAGGCAAGCGCTTGTCCAGCGCTTCAAAATTTTTCCATACATGTTAAGTCAACTGTAAAATTGGCACCACTTTACATATTTTGTAACATAATTCCTTGGAAAATTTTCATGAATAAATAGAAATACAAATACAAATACTAATAAAAATAATTCGAGGAGATTTAAAAGAAAATATATAGGGCGCTTGCTCTAATTATTTCAGAACTTTATTCATGAATACAAAATAAAAATAATAACAAATTATTTGATTTTATTCAAAAAATAAAGTGCAGTCAACCGTGAAACGTGGCAGTAATTATGCGCAATTTCTTATTTCCCCTGACATCATGAAAAAACTTCTTACTCAGAGATTCCTTTTCTGATACAAGTTCAGTCACGTTAGCAATCTGACCATGTATCTGCACTTTAACTCTGTCATGATTAATAAGGTTCAAATTATTATCTTCTTCGGGATCGTGGTGATTTATTCTAGAAACCAATAATAGACAAAGATGAAAATCATTTAATGGGAATACTCCAAGAACATACTGGTGATCCTTATCTGTCGCTACTTTGTATTCTTCGTTTAGTCGTAATGCCCAAATATTTCCTGGATTCAAAGAACTTTCGTAACGTGAAACTCCATAAACTTGAATTGGAGGACTATCATCTGCAACCACTTTATTCTTTGGTAATGGCAGCATCAATTCTGCAAAAAGAAATTACAGGTTGCAAATTTTTTATGTTCTAAACTTTAAGATAATTTAAATAAATTTGAAGTAAATCCAAGGATATGATTTTGATGCATGTTCACTCGATGAAAGTTCTTCTTGTGAAAGAAGAATGCTACTTAACACAAATAAAAAAATTCTCTGTTGAATTCAAAGCAAGAAGAAATTTAACTTGTCTTTAAAAAAATCTTATCTGGCAAACATTATTGTATTGCAAAAGAATTTACTCAATTAAAGAGGCAACTATCTTTTCTTGTATGTGAAAGATATCCAAGTGGTTAAGAACAAAGCAGGTACAAAGACAATCCTTTTGTTTAAAAAACAAAAATGTTGGGTGCGCTATTTTGCTTATCAATAATAAATTACTGCAGATAAAAAACATTAACTTCTGCAGAATCATAAGTTATTTTTACACAAACTCATTCATATTTGTCGAGAGGCAAATGTTTCACTTATTGAAGAAAGTCATCGCGCTAAGAATTTATTATTTTCTTCTAATGTGCTTTTTAAGAATTACCTTATTTGAACTTTAACTTCTGAAAGATTTACTTCTTCCTGAGACCAACAAAACTTTTTAAGTAAATGTCAAAAATTAAAAAAATACATGCATTTTAACAATCTTAAACTTTTAACAATTAAATATCAATTCCAAACTGGAAATTCAAATAGATAAATTATGAGTAAAACAAATTAGGTTTTATATAAGAAAGAAAAGTTTCCGCCAAATGAATGTTTCGAATGTTTCGATTAAACCAAACGTGACGTGGTGCTATGCACAACGCAAGTGCTACGTGGAGCAATATGGAATTAAAACGTGGCAAAAAATCTTTTTCCTCCAAATTTTCTGTAATTAAATTACGGAAATATTATCATCGATAAGCAGAATTTTACTAGTTATTAAATTTAGGATTCTCCACATTTAAAGAAAAAGAGTTTTTTTACATGCTTTCAAAGAGAAAAGAAGTATGCATTGGTATAATAAATAGTGGACTCTAAATTATGGATTTTTTAATAATTACCAACTGGATTAGTAAGAATCACAAGGGTAAAAAACAGAAAAAAAATTTCTGTCCACATTCTATAAAAAAAAGAAGCCTACCAATCAAGATTATTGGTTAGAGTTTAACTGATAGATATTCTTAAAATTATTTCAGCGGCACTGCCTCATTTTCTTTCGGAAATATTTGTCTTTCGCAAGTCGGCTATGTCCACAATAAAATTTTATGAATACTTTAGATTTATGACAGTGGAATGTCATAAATTTAGGAACCATTTTGAGTTTAATATCATTTTGAAAATTTTTAAAACGTTTTAATGTCTTGTTAAATAAAGTTTACAATAAAAATCGTTTTCAAAACTTAAGAATCTTTAAGAATTTTCCCAGGAGTCTTAAAAAAATATTTATTCTAATACAATGTCTTAAAAAGATTGAGTTACTTTTTTTCTTTCAATAATTTAAAATCTACCCTCTGGTTTTTTTATGTTATTCAGATTTAGAATATTTATAAATTATTAAATAACTTAAAAATTCTAAATATATTCGGATAATAGAAAATTTCCTAAGATTTGATTAAACACTACCAAATTAAAAAAAGGTTTTAAATTCATTTAGTTTTCTTCTTGACTTATTTGGTAAGTTCGAGACATAGCAATAATCTCTCAAAAGAAAACCTACAGTATTTTTAATTTTTCTATACATTTTTTAAAATTTTTATTAGTAAACTCAACTCATAAATGAAATAACTTATTTTAGAGTTTACATTCTTTTAATTGATGGTGCAGAACATTCTTATTTTTTGCTTATAGCTAAACAAACTGAAAACCAACACTAAAAGTGAAACTTACCCAATTTCGCAATCGATCAGGTTTTCAAAAACAATTTAAGAAAACTAAGATAGAAGATTATTTATTTTTGCCTTTAAACGTTTGTACAAGAAATTTGTTTATGAGATATGTGCTTATGCAATAATCAAGTCAGATCAAATCACGAAACTTTACTTCTTACATAGAAAAGCCTTCTTTGGTACTAATTCAGTCACGTTGGCAATTCCGCCATGTAGCTGCTTTTCAACCCTGTCATAATAATCGTTGCTCTCCTAAACAACAAGTAATAGATATAGACGAAAATCATCTATTTGGAATACTCTAATAATGTACTGGTGATACTCATCTGCTGACGCTAGGTGAATCTCGTCAAGTGCCAAAGTGATACTCTCACCTCGAAATATACAATTTTCGTTATGTTAAACTCCATAAACATAAATAGAAGGATTACCAACTGCAACCACTTTCTTCTTAGATGATAAACACATCTGTTCTGCAATAAGAAAGTACAGGTCATACCTAAATCATTCTATTAACTATTGAATAATTGAAATAAATTCAAAGTACATCTAGGGATATCAAACCGTTGTATATCCACGCAGAGAAGTTACCTTTTGTGTCAGATCATTTTTCTTGTGCAAAAAATATATCCAAACCGTTAAAAACAAAACTGACACGAGGCCAATGCATTTGTTTCACGATAACATTTCTCTACGCGCGTTATTTGGATTATCAACATAAAAAAATATAATCCTCCTATCACTTTATGTAATTGATTAGACCAAACGCGACGCAGCGCTGTGTACCATGTAAGCCCTACGTGAAGCAATATGGAATTGAGGCGTGGCAAAATAAGTATATATTCTGGACATAAAATATGCACACGAAATTATATATATGATTGTACTTACGAATAGGAGTGGATATCATTGAGCAGAAAAACATAATGGAAGTTACTTTCCACATTTCTTTGACAAAAGAAAGCCCACTTATCAAGAATTGTAATAAGAGTGTAACTAGAGATTATTCTTTCACTTGTTCAAGAGTATGTGACCCTTCTTGGTGTTTTATTTTTCCTTCTAAATTATTTTTTAATGATAGCCTATTTTTTTCCGCATTGTGAACGCTGAAGGTCTTGTAAGTCTTGACAATGTTATGTACAATTAAGAGGTACAAAAACAAGTTTTCACGCTATATCTAGAAATTTATAATGAAAAAAACAGCATTTGATTACAAAATTGTTGCGTAAAACCAAGGCAGCCACAAACATAAAATTAAAAAAAAAACAAAGATAAAAGCAAAAATTTATACTAAAAATAAGACAAATGTAAACTAAGATTGTTTTCAATTTTATTTTTTACGCATCAAACAAAAACTTCGCGTTCTATGGAGATATGAATAATAAAAAACTTATTGATATTTTTAGGTGTAATTTTCTTCAATTCACTTTTTTACCGTGCTTCGTTTTTTTAAAAATTTCATTGTTATTTTTTACGAATAAAACAAAAAATACGCATCCTACCAAAAAATGACTAATAATAAATTTGAAGATCATTTAAGGTGCATCATTCTTGTCAGTTTATCTTTCTCCGTATCTTATATAGTTCGACAGCAAGATAGAATTTCTAATTCTTTATAATTTTTTGTGCGATCAAAATTTGAATTTTGAATTCTTCCAAAAAATTAAAAAAGATGTTATTCTAATCCTTCAGCCTAAATAAGCGATCTCAGGCTTCTTCATGGAAATTTATTTTGTTTATAAAAATTGCAAAAAGTTACAGAATAATGTAGTTGTTAAAAAAAAGATTTTTCTAAATTTTTCAGAAAAAAATCTACACGAATTTTTGGTGTTTAGACCAGTTGGTCAGTTGGTTTATAATTAATTATAAAAATTAAAAATCCGTAGATACACGAAACTTCAGGCTCGTGAAAATTTCTGCCAAAAAAACTGTTTAAAGTTCTGAACCTTGTAAATACCTTCTAAAAAAATTTGAATTCCAACTAAAATCGATCCTAAATTCTGCAAATTATGAATATACTTTCTAAACTAATTGAAATCTTAAAAAAGTTTTCCTAATAAGCAATAATGAAACATGTTTTTAAGTAACTTTTAAAAAATGTTCAGCACCGTAAAAACTTTTAAAACCTCAAAAAAAATTTTACACATTATTTTGAAATATTTAAAAAAGTACATTTTATTTGGAATTTTAAGAAATCACTAAATGATTACCAAAATTCATAAAATTACAAAATGTTTTTTATTTTTTATTCCAAAATAAGAAATTTCAATGGGATGCGAAGTTTGTATTGTGATCGCAAAACATAACATTTGAAATTAACAAAAATTGTTGGAAAAACGATGCAAGGTACAAAATATAATTAATAAAGGAAATTTGTGCATCCCAAATAAATTTTAAAAAACTTGAAGAATTTAAAAACTAGTTTTTTGGTTAATTTAAGTGATTTGACTTAAAGAACGCGATTTCAAGTTTACCCTATCTAACTCAAATTAACCGTAGTTAAATAATAGCTGGATTTTAAAAAATTAAATAATTTGGTAAATAAATAATGAGGTATTAGTAATTTTGGGAAAGTACTCAATGACTCTGTCCTCATTGCTCTAAAAATAAAAATATTGAATTAGGACCCAATAATTCAGATACGTGCAAACTGTACATTAGGAAATTTATTTTATCTCGACAATTATGAATGTTTAAACATTATTATTTTTCGTTTAAATTTTGCCAGATACAAGCCTGATATTCCAAACCTTCCAATCATGTTTTACGAGAGAGACTTTATTATTTTGCGAATTTCTATAATTAAATAATATTTGTTTATAACAATATTTGTCTACAAAAGTTTGAAAAATGTTTAAATACTGGTTCAGTTTAATTAGTTTAATGAAGAACGTGCTAAATATTACCGTGATGTGTGACTGCATATATGGCTTTTCAACTTCCGTGATTAATTATTAACAAACTGATTTTGAAATTTAAAAAAAATGAATTAATTTTTCAGAAAAATTGTAACAAAGAAGGCACACCTAGATATTACGCAGAAAAATCAAACAATTACTTTAGTTTTTCTATCGGATTCTTGGTTTGTTTATAAAAATGCAAAACATAAAAAAACAATTCATGATTTAAAAAATCGCTTACAAAAGTTGTTTTTATATTTTGGACAGAAAAATCTAGAGGAGGCTTAGATTTTTCTTTTGTACACTCAGTTTGTTTATTATTGGTTATAAAAATTTATAAGCCTCATATATACGAAAATTCAGGCTTGTGAAAACTTTAGATGAAGAAGAAAACAGAAGGGACTAATCGTTAACAAAAAATGTAACCGGAATGTCGCAATCTTTTAGGTTTTGAACAACAATGTCAGAAAATTAAGACTTAAAAATAATTTTCTTTCTCTTCAAACTATTGGATGATGTAAACCGGGTATTTGGTTGTGTGCATCCGGCTTAATCACAGAGAGGTGTGAAGTGAAGTGTATTGGAGAGTGTGTGCCCGCTGAGGGGCTAGGTGGCTAGCCTGGCGCTAGCAGGGTTTAACCTAGTTTTGGTGCTGTGTGTTCCTAGGCTGGCGAATTCGCGGCATTAGAGCCGGGGCCCGCACAGGCAAAGGTCGAGGGTGCCGATGAGGCAAACGAGAATGGTTCCAGGGTATCGTAGCGCTTGGAGAAATCCAAGCGGCCCGATACGATGGAGGAAGATACGGGGCGGATCAGGTGGAGTTGCTGCGGAGGCGGAAGCGTGATAACCGATCGTATGGTTGGTACCAGAGGCCGAGCGCTGGAAGTGGAAGGCAAGCTCGGGGTTGCCGGGGGAGAGGTAGCGACTGGAGGTTGGCTCTGTCGGAGAGCGGCGAGCCGGCGTCGTCGTCGGGCGTTCTTGTTGGGGCGGGAGTAAGGTTTTTCGGAACCAGGCATAGGGACAAAGGAAGAGAGAGAGGAATGAAGAATCTAGTAAGAGAGAGGGATAGAGAGAAAGAGGGGGGGGGGTGGAACCTCGAGGGCAACCCACCAAGAGTGTGGAACCACGGGGCAAACCACAGAAAGAGAGAAAGAGAGTGTGGAACCTCGTAGGGCAAACCACGGAAAGAGAGAGAGAGAGATAAAGGGAGGGAAGTGTGGAACCTCGAAGGCGAACCACGCAAAGAGAGAGAGAGGTAGCGGGAGATAGGTGTGGGACCTCGGAGGGCAAACCACAGAAGAGAGAAAGAGATGGAAAGAAAGGAGAATGTGGAACCTCGTAGGGCGAACCACAGAAAGAGAGAGAGAGATAAAGGAGAGGAGTGTGGAACCTCGAAGGCGAACCACGTAAAGAGAGGAAAGGAGGCAAGAGAGAGTGATTAATTTTGTTACCTCAAAAGTTTTATTGTTATCTTTGGCTTGTTCGTCAAGGCTGTGAGCGAGAGCGGATCTCGTTAGGATCGTGCCGAGACGCAAGTCGGTCTGTCTCGATCCTATTCAAATCACCGGTATTTATGGGCGAGAGGCGCGGGAGCTTGAGTGAGAAAGGGAGCGGCTGCTGGCCTGCTGATTGGCCCAGACTCACTTAAGGAATTCGCAACGAGGCGGTGGGGACACCGTACCTCGTGCTCCCTTCCCCCCCCAGCTCACGCGTCCCTTGCTGTTTACAAAGTATACAAAATTAATCTAATTAACAAAAAACATAGCCGTAATAATTAAAATAACTATTTTTGTTGCTTAACATATTAGGCTAACTTAGTCAACGTGTTACAAATTTGAACGGTAGTTCTAACATAAAATTTACGGAAGTTGGGATTTTTCTCGAATCATTTATTATTCACTTGCGTGAATAATGGTCGTTCAAATGATTCGAAAGAAAACCTTCCTCCCGGAGAAATTAAAATGTAATTAAAAAAAACTGTTATTTTAAAATGTTTTTTCTATTAAAAGAAAATAATTACAGGCCAAAAGTATCGAAGTTCGGATACAACTTATCATTATTAGTGTAAGGCATTTTCCTATTTATTTTATTTGACTATTATATATATATTTTTTTTTTCTTTTCTGACCAAACGGTTTCCTCCAAAATAAGGAACATTTCTGTTAGCTAGTAATAATAATATGTTTTTTTTCAAAAGGGGCACTCACGCTACGTTGAGTGCACTGCATAATAACGCCAAGAGTCAAGGAGGGAGCGAGAGAGAAAAAAAATACATCGGAAAAAATACGCTGGCGGGCGTTACGTGCGTCCCGGTTCCTTGTTCATGACGTCAACACGTTGTTGGAAAAACCCAACGTTGGGTTTGCATGGAACAGGCGCGTGACTCATGCTGTAGGCCCGTCCTCCAGGGTCCTCTATTACGGCGCGTGCTGTGATGACTCATAGTCCAAGGAAAGCAAGCGCGTTTAAAATGCCATTAGGGAACAATTAGCCTGTAAGGAAAACCCAATTCAAGTTTGTTTGTAAGCATGAGCGGGAGGATTTACGTGGCTAAATGCTTCCTAGTGGCTCTCAATTTCAGGCTCTTGGCCTATATCAATTTAATTTAGATTCTTATTATTTTAAAATCGCCAAAACCTTCTTATTATCTTTGAAAGTCATTCAAATGTTCATTTAAATTGTTTTAAAATTCTAAAAAAATCAAAAAAATTGCCTTAAAATCATCCTAATTTGTTTTTAACGAATAAGAAAATATTTTTAAGTATTTCAAATTTATTATTTCAAAAAACAAAACGTAAGAAATTTTCATAGAAACCCTAGGAAAATTTTTTCATTTTCTGGAAACATTTGAAAGTTCCTAAAAAGATTCTCTTTACAATACAAATTTAAAATTTTTGAAATATGTTTAAATTTTTTCTTAATTTTATTTAAAAACAAAAGATTGTTTGAAATTAATCCAAAAATCTTAAGGTTTTTTTCTTATTCTTTCGAAACCTTAACAAATTCTTAAAAAACATCTTATTTTTGCAATCAAATCTGTATTTTTTACGCTTTTTTAAACTTTTCAAATTTGAGTTGCATGTAAATATTCAAGAAATTTGTAAATATATTCTAAATATTCTAAATTTCAACAAAAAATGCTATCGCCATTTGGTGTAGTTTTGTGAAAAATTTAAATTAACCATTCGGAAGCAATATTTTTTCACACTAATTTTTTTGTACATAGAAGAATAAGAAAAATAATCCTGATCCTCAATTCTAAATGATTATACGTTAATTTTAAAAATTTTTGCAAAAACTGTGCGTAAGAAAATAACTTATTCTTTGCAAAAACAATTTTTTAATGCGAATCAATTGAAACTCTATAATAACATATTCATGAAAATGATTTATACGTACGCATGGCTTCTTTTTCCTTAATGAATCCGTGCTCTGCTGGAATTGAATTGGGTGATTGACGAGAAGCTTATGATAGATTAAT
>JAUELO010455669.1:0-12825 GCA_032357855.1 Amphibolips quercusostensackenii | reverse complement strand
GATTGTTGATGTTGGCCTTGGATGAAACTACTGAGTCACGTCATCAGTTATTTACCGTTGAAATAGCGACTGAGGCTACATCTGTTGCTGGGGATGTGCATTAGCAACCACCATCTACCTTACCGACCTACGTTAAATAATAATATAGAAAATCACCGACCGCACTGTTTTACCGACTGATGGTAAAGTTACTTTCTAACTTACAGACCGATGGTAAAATAATAATATAAAAAGTTGCCGACCTTACTGTTTACTGACTGATGGTAAAGTTGATCCCTGCCTCACCGCTCAATGGTAAAATGATAATATAAAAAGTTACCGACTCGCTTTTTACGGACTGATGGTGAACTTTCTCTCTACCTTACCGACCGATTGTAATATGATAAGATGAAAAGTTATAGACATCCCTCTTTTACTGACTAATAGTTAAGTTGCTCTTTACGACACCGACAGATTGTTAAATGATAATAGAAAAAGTTACCGACCTCCTTGTCTTACCGACTGATAATAAAGTTATTCTCTACCTTGCCGATCTATTGTAACGTTATAATATAAAGAGTTATAGACCTTTCTCTCTTACTGACTAATAGTTAAGTTGCTCCCTACTTCACTGACCGATAGTAGAATGATAGTATAAAAAATTACCGACCTCCCTGTCTCACCGAATGCTAATAAATTTACTCTCTACCTTGCCGACTAATGGTGAAATGATAATAATAATTTTACCAACCTTCCTGTTTTACTGACTGATAGTGAAGTTGCTCTCTGCCTTACCTACCGATAGTGAAATGATAATAAAAAAAGTGGTGGTGGTCCTGCAGCCGAATAGCCCTATTACTCACACTGTTCCTTTAATTTGAACTTTTTGTTAAAATAAAAGATCTTAAAATTTTTAAATCATTTGTGTGAGTAAATGTTTTTAATTGGTTGAAAATTTGTAATTTAACAAATTTGAATTTTCCTTTAACTTTTCCCAAGTGCCATTTCTTTTAAGACATTTAGATTGATCAAGGAACGTCTTAAAACAGTATTACAACTACAGTATTACATTACTATATTTTGAAAATATATATGCTTTTTAGTAATTTTTTAAACAATTTTTCTGACAAATATACAGTTTGGCGACTTTTCAATTAATAGGCTCAATTTCTCTTTACGGAATCAACTAAGTATGTCTTTTCGATGACTTTTTACCATAATGATTTGCAAATTGACAACAATTATTCAGTAGCTAAACAATTTTTATAAACAAATTCACAATTTGGCAATTTTTCAATAAATGGGCTTAATTTTTGTGTACGAAATCAACTTAATTTATCTTTCCAATGACTTTTTGCTGTAATACTTTGCAAATAAGAAACAATTATTCATTATTTTAACACAATGACTTGCTGCACTTTTGCTGTGTTCTGCTGATCTTTATTTGGTGAGCTTGAGATATCATTTTCTCCAAATTGAAAGAATCTAGAAGCTAAAGTACTGCTTTTGAATACTACCTGAGCCCATTCGATTAAGAAACAAACGAAGTTGTCAATCGGCAGAAAATAAAAAGGAAATGCATTTGATTAAAATAATTTTTGAAATAATAAATTATTGTTGTCAATTTCAAAGTACCACAGCAAAGAGTCATTGAAAAGACATTCTTAGTTGATTTCGTATACAAAAATTAAGCCTATTCATGAAAAAATCACCAAACTGTGAATTTGTTTATAAAAACTGTGTAAATAATAAATAATTGTTGTCAATTTGCGAAGTACTATAGTAAAAAGTCATTGAAAAGACGTTCCTAGTTGATTTTGTATACAAAAATTATGCCTTTATATTAAATAGTCTCCAAACTGTGAATTTTTTTATAAGAATTATTTAAACAGTTACAAAAAAAAATCTTTTTTTAATGAAAGGTAATAAAACATTAATTTATCTAACATTCTATAAAAAATCTAATTACTATTTTAAATATCTAAGCTTTGCCAATCCTAAAAAATGACTTTTCTTAATTAATTGGTTTGAAACAATAATAATTTTGTTTTAATTACTTTAATTAAACGAAAATTATTCCCACAAAGTTTTAACACTGTTTTAAAATCTTCTTTGATTAATCTTAATGTCTGAAAAGAAGTAGCACTTGGGAAAAGTTAAAAAAAATTTTAACTTTGTTGTTGGGTAAGAAATTTTAGAACAATTAAAAAAATGTAATCACTTAAGTCTTTTTAAAATTTCAAAACTTTTGTTAAAGAACATGTTTAAATTAGATGAATAGTGTAGGCTTAAAATTGATAAATTTTTTAGTTAATAGCAAATTGGATTTAAAAAAAAATATATTCCAAGTGTCATTTCTTTTAAGACATTTAGATTGATCAAAGAAGATCGTAAAAGAGTGTTACAACTAAGTAGAAATGATTTATAGTTGGTCAGAATAATAAGAAAAAATAATTTGTTTGTTATGAACAAAGTCATAAAGAAAAGGTTGTTTTGGGATTAGCAAACTTAAACTCATTGAAATAAATGGACTTTGAATAAAATGTGACAGAAATAAATGTTCTATTACTATTTATTAAGAATAGATGCTTTTTGGTCATTGTTTAAACACTTTTTCTAAACGAATGCATAATTCGTCTACTTTTCAATAAATAGGCTAAATTTTTGCTCACGGAATCAACAAGGTATGTCTTAATAAAAACAATTTTAAAAAACAAATTCACAGTTTGGCAATTTTTCAATGAATGGGCTAGATTTTTGTTCACGAAATCAACTAGTGATGTTTGTTCGATGACTCTCTGCTATGAAACTTTGCAATTTGACATCAATTATTGATTATTTAAACAATTGATGTAAACAAATGCATTTTGTGTCCATTATTTGCCGATTTAAAACTTGAATGGTTTTTCAATCCAGCGAACTTACATACTATTTAAAAACAGCTCTGAAAAATTATTAATTGTTGTCAATTTACAAAGTATCATATCAAAGAGTCATCGAAAATACTTTCTTAAATTATTTCGTTTGCGCAAATTTAGCCCATTCATCGTAACTGTGAACTTGTTTATAAAAATTGTTTAAATAATGAATAATTGTCAATTTGCTAAGTATCATATCAAAAACTTATCAGAAGAAGATTCTTAGTTGATTCTGCAGAAAAATTGAGCCCATTAATTGAAAAATCGCCATACTGTAAATCTATTTATAAGAATTGTTGAAATAATAAATGTTTTAGATTTTCGAAGCTCCTTAGTGAAGAGTCATCGGAAATACATACCTAGTTGATTTCGTAAACGGAAAATTCAATCTATTTATTCGAAATTTGCCAAACTGTGAATTTGTTTAGAAAAATTCCTTACAGGATTACAAAAAACCATCTATTTTTAACTAACGGTAATGAAACATTTATTCCTCTCACATTTAAATAACAATCTCTTAATTTCAGTGAGCTTAACATTGACAATCCTTAAAAATGACTTTCCTTCATTAATTTGCTTATGTCACAATAATAATTATCTTTAATTATTTTGATCAACTGGAAATTATTTTCATATAGTTGTAACACTGTCTTAAGATCTGCTTAAATCAATCTGAATTCCTAAAAAGGGAATGTTACTTTGGAAAAGTTAAAAAAAAATTTCATCTTTGTTCTTGAATAACAAATTTTTTAACAATTAGAAAAAATTAAGTCACGCAAATCTTTTTTAACTTTGAAAATCTTTTATTGAAAAAAAGGTTCAAATCTTATGAATAGTCTGGGCTACAAATTGATTTTTCCACGGGTATATTTATCGCCCCACTCTGCATCGGTCTCTTTCGACATGGAAATGTCATAGAATCCTCGTCAATTTATGTTGTTGCAAATTCGATTTTGTAACAAAAGGAATTTCAAATACAAGAAAATTCATTTAATAAAAGGTATTTGTTTAATTTTCACTGCGAAAGGAAAGTTTGCCAACGAGACGCAAATCCTTCAGGGAATCAATTAAAACTTGAAAACATAGCAAGCGCCTGACAAAACAAAAACGTCTATACATATGGTACTTTCGTTATAACGGTAACAAGTGTAAAACCTCGACTGAAAATTAACCTTGTATTTGAGTTCAAATAAGCGAACACAAAAATCGATAAATCTATTTTAGGGACGAAGGAATTAATTTGGGATAGAAACGCATTAGAGATAAAGATTAAAAATTTTCTAATTAGGGATTAACCATTTTTTTCACTAAAATGCTTATTGGATACTGTGATAAGCGTATTTCTATAAGGCTTTTTTTTGGTGGGCGTGGTGCAGTAAGGAAAAATTACGACAAAAATGCTTAAAATACGATTTCCGCCATAATTTTTTTAAAAATTATTTTTTGTGTAACAAAAGATAAATTAATTCTCAAAAGTTTCCTCAGGGCCAATTTAGGAAAAAAGTTTGTTATATACCTTGTTTAAACGTAAAGTTGAAAAAATGGTAAAATTTAAAACATGGTTGCTTTAATAACACATAATTAGTTCCAAATAATGGATATATATGTGCTCGATAAACAAACATTCGCGACGCATAACTTAATAGTTCATCAAAAATAAGTAATCTTTTATCAACAATTGTATTATTTTAAACAATGGTAGGTTATTTTTGAATAAATTTGGATATTCATGAAGTGGTCGTTATTTTCAATCTAATGTAGAGTATTACACAATCATTGAAAATGAGAAATAAATATATTTATTATTTTTTTTATCAAATTTTATAAACAAATGCACATTTTTAAACTGGACCTAGAATTTCAGGAACAATCAGTTACAAAACACTAAGATCCTTTTCTTATTTACCATATAATAGCCATCACACGTTTGAAAAAAAAGTACCTCAAACACTAAAAAATTGCTCAAACTCGGCATTTGCTTATAAAATTTGTTTAGAACAATCAAATTTCTCATAAAATGGACATATAGTTTACTGAAGTGACACTAATAAACCTAAGAAAGTACAGTTAAAACAAGTAAATGAATCTCCTCCAAATTGCTCAAATTGCGTATTTGTTTAAAAAAATTTATTTGTGACAATCATAAAATCTTTATAACATAGCAACAAAGTATACTAATACATCTCTGTCAAGTAAAAAATGCACGTTAAAAAACAATACCTCAAACTTGCAAGATTTTCTCACACTGCGCGTTTGTTTATAAATTTTGTTTATGACAATAAGAAACATATTTACTTTCGTCTACTGATCTATGTGTTTTTTTTTTGTATTTCATTAATCACAAAATAGTTTTTAATGAGCTACGTGTTATTGAAGACATTTTACTTTAAATGATTTTTTAAGTTTAAAAAAAAATTTGACTTAATTCGCACTAAATTTGAGAATTCATAGACAAAAAGAGTTTGTATTCAAGATAATAAAAGTTGATACATAAATTTTCATTTTATAAAAGAAATTTTATAAACAATTATCCATATCAGCTATTTATAATGGAAGATATGCATTTTTCTTCACAAAATTGATTCTTTTTTTACTTTTAAATGAAACCTAAGTATCGTATTGGGTAATTCGGTAGAAGTGTATAATTTTTCAAATAACTTTATTAAATAAATGCTATATCTAGCAATTTTTTGACGCACAAACATGGTTCTCTTGACGGAATCAACTGTAAATAATAAAGTTTAAAATTTTAAGAAAATATAGATGTCAATAAACAACTGTTATTGTTAAAAACCATTCTTGAAACCAATTTATATCATGTTATCTGTTTATGAATAAATTTCTGCTAATTTCATGGAATTGACTACATCATTAACATAATTAATATCATTCATCTAACCACTATCGTTATTGTTTTTGACAAATTTAAAACATAATTTTTTTGTCTAATGCATCGGTAAACTAAAAATTGCATCTTTCTTGCCGAATTCACAAAAAAATTATCAAGACATAATTAATACTTGTTAAAATACTTTATTATATACTATGCACCGTTACGTTAATCAAATTATTAATAACAATAGGTTATCGTTATCAAAGTTTCTCAAAAAGTTTGAAAATTTGTTATTAACAGTTAATTACGTTAAAAGAATAATATTTGTATGATGCACAATATCCGAATAATTTATTTGCTAATAAGGTTTGTTTAAACAATATTTAAATACTAATGATTCACAGCAAGAAGTAATTGCTAAATAATTGTGTGTACACTACACGATTCAGAACTTTTATTTTTACTATATATTTTTATTTTATTAAATATTATTTTAAACTTTATTTTTAAATAAAAGCTTTGTTAGTAGGCGTGTCAAAGAAGTGTTTTCTAACACGCGTTGCCAGAAGGTGTGGTCAATAAACGTTTCTAAGTGCCGTTAATAGTAGGCGTGGTAAAAAAATATTACTAAGAGACGTCTGTAAAGGGCGCCGTCAAATATTGTTTCCAAGACACGTTTTTACTAGGCGTGGGTGGCATAAGTCTCCAGGAGAGATTGCTGGTGGCCTGGAATTTTATTATATATTTTTAAGGTACGTTGTTAGTGGCTGTAGTTAATATAGGATTATAAGAGGCGTTGTTAGTAGGAGTATTTAATAAGTGATTATAAGAGGCGTTGTTGAAGGGTGGGGTCGGGTAATATTTCTAAGGTTCATTTCAGAGGGCGGGTTCAATAAAAGTTTTTCAACCAAAGTTTATGAGAGGCGCTGCTTGTGGAATTATTCAAAGGGTGCTTCAAAGTGTGTCTTCTAGAGGTCGTCTTTAAGTAATGTTATCAAGGTTCATTGCCAGAGAACGTTGATTTTCTGAAAGAAATTACTAGTGGGCGTGGTCAATATAAGTTTAGAAGGGTCCTAATAGTGGGAATATTAAATGAGTGCTTATTATAGGCATTGTTAGAGGGCGCGGTTAAGTACTTTTTTAAATGTTTGTTACTAGATAGCGCAGTCAATACAAGTTTCTCGAAGTGTATGCTAATAGGCGTAAGTAGTGTGGTCAATATAATTTTTTATGAAGAATTGTTGGTGGGTGTGGAGCTCATGCTTCCAAGCTGCTTTGATAATTAAAGTAGTCAATATAAGTTTTTTAAAGGCGTTGCTAGTAGAAGTATTTAGTAAGAGCTTCGAAAAGCCGTTAGTAGAAGGCGTGGCCATGGATTTTTTACGAATTGATTGCCGAAGGGTGTGGTCGACATAAGTTTCTAGTGGGTGCAGTCAATATAAGTCTGGCGAAGGCGATGATAGTGGGAGTATAAATTGTGTGCTTCTAAGAGGCGTTCTTAGAAGCGGTATTTGAGTAATTTTTTCAGAATTATTGCCAGTGGGCGTAATCAATATAAGTTTGTAGGGAAATGACTAGTGGGTTTGGAAACACACATTACTAAGCACGTTAATAGTTAGCGTAATCAATATAAGTATATAGGAGGCGTTGCTAGTAGAATATTTAAAATGTGTCCCTAATAGAAGTTAGGGGAGGGCATGTTCAAGTAATGATTTCAACGTTCGTTGCCAGAGGATTTGCTAGTAGCGGTGGTCAAAAATTGTATCATAGCGGCCTTGCTAGAAAGAGTGATTAATTAATGTTTCCAAAATGTATTAGCAGTCTACGTAGTTATTGTAAGTTAATAAGAGGTTGTTGTAAAGAGGCGTATGTGATAAGTGCTTCTAAGAAGCGTTGTTCGAGAGCGTGCTCAAGTAGTGTTTTTAAGGTACGTTGTCAAATGGCATGGTCAAAATAATTTTCTAGGATGGATGATTGGTGGGTATGAAAACTCAAATTTTTTAAAGTGTTTTTCTAGTCGGTGCAGTCAAAATAAGTTTATAAGATACCATTATAGTGGCAGCCTTGAATGAGAGCTTCTGAAAGGCGTTGGTGAAGGGCGTGCTCGCGGATTGTTTCTAAGGTTCGTTATCAGAGGGTGCGGTCAATATAATTTTCTAGAAACTATTTTTTGTGAACTTGGAAACTCGTATTAGTAAGGTGCGTTGTTAGTGGGCGCATTTAATACAAATTTGTATACGGCGTTTCTAATGGGAGTATTTAATAGGTATCACTAAGATGCGTTCCTGGATGAAATGATTGAGTAATATTTTAAGGCTTGTTACCAGATATGTGGTTAATATAGATTTATAGGCGAGATTGCTAGTGGGCGTTAATCTCATGTTTCCAAGGTGCATTGCTAGTGGACATGGTCAAGAAGTATTTCTAAGAGAAGTTCATAGACAGCATGCATAATTAATGTTTCCAGAATTAGTTCCCAGGGGGCATATTTAATATCATTTTATGAGAGGCACTGCAGGTAAGCGTAATTTATAAGTGTTTCTAAGAGGCGTTATTAAAGAGCGCTGCCAATAAATATTTAAAAGATTTAAATTCAGAAGGCGTTATCGATATAAGCTTATAGAAGGAATTGCGACTGGGAGTAAAAACTCATATTCCTAAGGTTGCGTTGCTAGTAGGCGTGGTCATGAATTGTTTCTAATAGCTTTTGTCAGATAACGTGGTCAATTAATGTTTTTAAAGTTTGTTGCTAGAGCGTTTTAAATATCAATTTCCAAGGTGCATTTCGAGTGCGCATAATTAGGAAGTGTTTCATATAGGCGTTGCTAGATGGCGTGGTCAAGTAGTGTTTCTAGGACACGTTTTTAGTAGGAGTATTCAAGATATGTTTTTAAGAGGCGTTCCTAGTGGACGTGAATAATGTCGAAATAAATTAAAATCTTGATTTTTATCTTGAATGGAGTTAAATCTCTCTTCATGCACTAGAACTTACCGAACTGCGCATTAGTGTTTTAACTATATTTTTCAATTCATAACCCTTGCAGAGGAAAGTAATAGACTTATCTAAAAAGAAACTTCTCAAAAGAGTTCGCGCATCTTTTAATATTCGAGTTTAAATCGCAAATGGTTATAACGCGACATTCAGTTTCACGTGGCACCTGACCTCGTTGCACTTTTGTCTTTGAATATCAGAAAGGATTTAAGGTAAAACCGCTCAAGAAAATATTCTTGAAACGCATCTTTTGTTTTTATACAACGCGTGTATATGGCTATTTTATTAAAGTCGTTGGAATAACGAACCTTTCTATTCGCCCATTCGAAAACGTTTATTGGTGCTTCAAAAAGCGCACAATCGAATCCAGAGTACTTATCACACGTTATAGAGTCGTTATCCAAAGATGTTCTGTTCAGCTACCTGAAATAAAAGCAACTGTTGATGAGTAACACTGCTTGTATTCAAGAATGTGAAATTATTACCGTCATAAACGACAAGTGCACTTTCTTTTTAGAAGTAGCGCTTTCTTTGTACAGAGAAAATCCAGTACGTAGATGGTTGCGACTTGCATAAAATGTAGCAATAAAGAATCTTTTCTATGGTGTCAGGGAAAATGATTTTGCTACATCTGATATGTGTAATGTATATGTTCCCTAAATTTAAATACGTTAGCGTAATTTTTTTCTTTTCCGGTAGCTCAAATCATTATGAAAGTGTAGGACTTTTCTGATTTTGGCATTCTCATCCTGCTGAAAAGTATTCGATTAATGTAAAATTAGACTTTATCAGTTTTTATTAAATCTTTACAGTTGGAAACCCTTTGAGTGAAAAAACTCGATGTATGTATGTATGTCTGTAATCTGTATAGTAGTATTCCGTGAACACGATAACTTTCAAAAGTCTAATTAAAGGAGATTGAGCTTTGGCACACTTTTTTAATACTCAGAAAGAAAGAAACTGTTTGATAACCATCTACTTGAAAGCGCTTTCCGAAAAAAACAATTCCCGTTTCCGAAGAAACAATAGATAATTAGAAAGAAATGTTGAGATTGAAAATCGCTCATCCGAAAATATTTTTCATGGTTTATTTACATAGTTAACCCTGGGATATTAAAGCGTAGTATATCATCATGGTTATCAACTTCAGATAAAATCATCCACTTTTGCGGATCCAAAATTAAGTTTTGCACAACTTTATTCATACCTGTCGAGTAGTAGTTGTTATACTTTCTACTGAAAGTCGCAGGTAAGTAAGGACCGACGTATGGTTTTTAAAACAAGGAACGCTCAAGAAAATTTTGAATTTCAGGGTAAAATCAATTTTTTTCTTATATAGTTGTATAAATATCTCTGGAAATTATTTTTTTCTTTGTAAGACTGTTTCATCAGATTCACCGAGTTCCGATTCCTACTTTTGACAAATCTACAACTTCCAGGGCCAAATGAAAATTATTTTTTTTCTCAAAGGTTGAATTTTTTTACCAAAGAGATACATTTTTAACCGAAAATAGTATCCTTAAATTTCCAGTTACAAAAAAAAAATAAACATTTTTAAACAAAATAGTTAAATTATCAACTGAATAGATACAGTTTTTAATGCAATAATGAATCTTCAACCAAAAAAACTAATTTTCAGCAAAGGAAATAAATTAAATCGTTTAATTTGCGAAGAAAAAGATAAATTTCTAACCAAGAAGATTGATTTTCTACTGAGAAAGATGAATTCAAAAAAAAGAAACATAAATTCCCAACAAAATAGTTTAATTTTGTTCTAAAAAAGATCAAGTTTTAACTATGCAGTAGAATTTTCAAATAAAAAGATTAATTTTTAACCAAAAAATAATTTATTATTAAATGAAAAATAATTAAATTGAACAAAAAATAAACGAATTTTTAATAAAATAGTTAACTGCTCTACCAAAACAGACAAATGATCAATTTTTGATTAAAAGGAATAAATTTTAAAACTAAAAAGATGAGTTTTTAACAAAAGATGGATTTTTGAGGATGAAAGATTCTTTAATTAAAAAGAAAAAAATTCAACTAAATTATTGAATTTTCATTATAAAAAGGCAAATTTTCTACATGATAGTTGAAATTTTAAACCCGAAAATATGAATTTTCAACCAGAAAGTTAATTTTAAAACAAATGGTTGAATTTTTTACGAAAGTAGTTGCCCACATTCGTTACCAAAAGAAAACGAATTTTCACGAAATAACATGGTATTTCTAGCCATAAATAATAATAATGAACCAAAAAAAGCATTATCAAACAGAGAATATTAACTCTTAACAAAATGTTTATTTTCAATCAATCAGTTTAATGTTCAGCAAAATATTTAAATTTTCAGTTGAAAAATAAATTAAAGAAAAAGAATTTTGTACTGAAAGATTAATTTTTAGTCAAAAAATACGTATTTTCAACAATTTACATAAATTTTTAACTAAATATTTTAAACTATGGATGTGATGCCTGTGTCTACCAAATTTTACTTTGATAGTGGAATTTGTGAATTAAAAAAGATAAATTAATAACCAAAAATGGTGTAGTGAAATTTTCTATTAAAAATATTTATTTTTAATGAAAATACCATTGATCTGCAGATTGATTAAATTTAAAAAAATTTAATTTACAACCCAACAAAATTAATGTTTAACAAAAAAATTAATTTTCAAGCAATCAGTTAAATGTTCAACAAATTAGTTGAATTTTAAGTTAAAAAAAATTTATTTTCAACAAAAAAAAACGAATTTTCAACACAGAATACTAACTTTCTACCAAAAAAGAGAAATAGTCAACAAAATAAATAAACTTAAAACCCAGTAGATAAATTTTCAATTACGAACATTGTTTTTCTACCCAATAGACGCATTTTTAACAAATTACATACATTTTTAAATAAAAAAAAAGGATTTTCGACCAAGGAGATTAGTTTTCTACCAAAAAGACGAATTTTTAATAATTTACATAAATGTTTAACTGAATAGTTAGAACAATGGACTACATAGTTGAATTTTCTACCAGCCTGTTAAATTTTCAAGCAAAAAAGACCTATTTTCTAAATTCAGTTTAATTTTTGACCACAAAAAATGAATTTTTAACAAAAAAGGGAACTTTTAAACAAACAGTTAAATTTTCAGTTACAAAAATTAATTTTTAACAAAAACAAATTAATTTTAAACTAAAATCATAAATCTTTAACTAGAACAATTAACTTTCAAAGAGTATTTTAATTTTCAACCAATTAGTGGAACTTCCGACCTGAAAAGAAAAATTTTCACAGTAAAATGTAATCAAATACTTAAATTTTTAACCAAGAAATATGAATTTTTTTACAAAATTGTTGAATTTTTAGTAATGTATTTCAATTTTAAACTAAATAATAAAGTTTTTAAGCAAAAAATATGAATTCTTTACCGAGTCTGTGGCCTGTAATTAATAAATGAAACAATCAGGAAAAACCATCAAAAGTAATTAAATAATTACCAATAATAATTTATATGAATAACAGGAAGTTGTGTACTTTAAATTAAACGAACATTATTCATTGTGTAGTGAATGACTGGATTTATCATTTAACACGCTTTATTTTAACTCTGAACACAACTTTTTCCCAAAATTTAATAAATTTTACTACTTAAAATTGTAACTTGTACAAGGAAAATCGTAAACCTAGATATTTTACGTTGCAGCATTCACAACGTACTACAAAAATGAGTTTAGAATTCAAATTATGCAAGTAAAATGGTAAATTTAGCTATTTAACTTTTTCCGTGAGTGAGTTACAAAATAAAAATAAAAGCTTCACCTTCCAAACATGTAAAAATATAAACTTGAATTTGAAGCCTTTTTAAATATATAATATGAAATCATTATTCCTATTGAATTGTAAAACTTCATTTTCATAATTAGATATAAATCAACATAACAAAATGCTAGATCGCCATTTCATGCGTGTTTTAATGACGCATGGTTCGTTTTTTTAACTGTCTAAAACGCTTCAGGCTTTTAGAAGAATGGTCGACTACGAGGGTGGATTGATAAGTTTCCGGCCTGACCAAGAGATGGCGCCACTAGGCCTACCTTGAGGTGGCGTTCT
>JAUELO010455661.1:0-12825 GCA_032357855.1 Amphibolips quercusostensackenii | reverse complement strand
GTTTTGAGACCTTTTATGTGTCTGTGGATTTTAGTTTGTTAGCACATCAACTTTTAGAAGACTTGAGCAATTGATTTGGCCTTTAGTATAATATCTAACTTAAACTGAAGGTCCAGCTTATTAGAAAGCCAATTCAAATAAAAATGAAAAAAGTTAGAGCATTTTTAAAATTATTAAGAATATTTTGTTCCTAATTTAAATAAAAAGTGCAGTTAAAAAAGATCTACAAATTTATTACAGGTGACTTTTTGATAGGACGCGTAGTTTTTGTTTTATTAGTAAGAAACTGCTTCAAAAAGAAAAAATTGAATGTTTAGACAAACAACACAATATAAAAAAAATAAATAGCCAAAATTTGTTTTCCCAAAAAAGAGATACAAATTTGTTGTTAATAATTTTTTAATAGAATGCGTAGTTTTTATTATAATCGTGAAAATTAATAAATACAATAAAAGAATGGCGCAGGTACGAAAAAAAGAAATCAACAAAAAATTTGGATTTGAAAAAAATCGACAAATTTGTTCTGATATGCATAAACTACTTTAAATTTGCCAGAAGTGAATTGGATAAGAGCAGAATCATATGTAATTATTTTTAATAAAAGTGATTATCTCGTGAGAACGTAACTTAACAGATTTTTTGTATTTCGAAAATTTTTTCGTAACCACTAAGTGTTTATTTTTTGAGGATTTTCTGTGATTTACACGTTATAAACTGAAATCGCTTATTATTGCTAAACAACAAACTATAATTACAATGCATGAACTCTATTGAATATACGTGTACGTTCGCAATTAGGAAGGTACCAGATGTGTCGGTGAGGACACAAGCGGGCATATTTGGGGACGTGTGAAATTCATCGGTATAGATTTCATCGCTAAAATTTTCATTATCTCAAAGCTATAAAAAAATTACCTAAAATTATAAAATATTATATTATTATACTCACCAATAGAATTAAGTATAACCGCTAAGGATAAGATCAAAGTGCAGACAAGCCTCATGTTTTCTAATCAGAGGAAAGACTAATGAATTATTGAATAATTTGATCAACAATGTAACAAGAGAATATTCTAGTGCCTAATCAGCTTATACAATCTGTAATATGGTCGTTATCTCTTAGGCTGAAGGCGTTAAGATAATCCTTCTGAGATATTTATATTTGATAAGAGTCAGTTTAAACGAACCAAATTGTGTTACACATTTCTTAAAAAAATGGGATCTTTGTTTATAAAATCTATTACGTTAAAGGGAAAGCTGGTTTTCACATGGCAAATTGATATAATTTCTAATATAACGGACAACAAATATATATATTTTTTAATATGTTAAAAAAATTAGAAAGTCTTTAAACCTTTCTCTCTCAAACTTCCTTTCCTACAGCCCTAAATTCCTCTTTTCTCACTTACCCAACCTGGAAAAAAGTACAGCAAATGGTCGGACGGACGCACAGTGGAATGAAATCATCAATCGAGGTTTAAAATAACTTGCAGCTGGCAATTCCTAAATAATAATGGATTCTTGTCCTTACAAAAATTATGACATTGTTAAGTAAATGTTATAATCAAATTCACTCGGCAAATAGTCTACTTTAAGGATTCTTTGTTTGCAAAGTAAATTTCAGTGTTAGTATTATTTTCTTTTATCGAAAAAATAATACTTAATTATAAACGTTTGTCATCCGTTATTTTTTATTAATTTTATGAGCAAATTATATAAACAAATGCCTGGTGTGAACATTCAAAGGCAGAAAAAGTTTGTTTTTCTCTTAAATTTCCTCAAAATGATCTCGTCAATAATTTTCATTCCTAATATTTTGTTATTCTATATTTTTTATTGATTTAAAAAAAAAATGGTTTCTTTAATACGTGTGAAACAGAAGAACATTTTACTAATACATAAAAAACAATAGAAAACGTTTTGTCTTTTGCATGCATTCCGTAGCTTACTTTAAGTCCTACGTCTTGTGAAGTTAGGATCAGCTAATTGTTTCAACATTTTGTATAGAATACCTGAGCAGAAACGTGCTGTTTTCTTATGCTTTGATATTTTAATACATAATTTGCTTATTGTAATATGGAATACTTACATTTTTATACTTTATTTCGAATTGAATCCCTCAAATGAAAAGACATTTGCTTTCAGCATTAGTTTCTTTCATGTGAATCCATTTCCTCTGTTTTAAAAGTTTTTGCTCCCGCATTTCAAAAAGTATTTTTTGCTTCTTTCTTTATTCTTGTTGTTTCATTAAATATATGTATAATATTTATTTTAGTTTCTTGAGTCCGCTCTAAAGAAAAATGGAAAGACTTGCTTTCACAACAAAGACACTTTTGAAGTCAGATACAATAAATGTCTGCTATGTCTGCTAAGCGAATTAACAGTAACCTTAACTGTATCAAAAGTTGGAAGACGTTCTTGAAAAGATTTTGTAGAAACTTACAAGTCGTCCAAAAAAAAAAGGCTGAAGCGCTTCAGAAAACTTACTCAGAGTTTTTAATTCTAATGGCATTTCTTAGTAATTTACGAGCTCTTGTGAAAAAAAACCATTGGAAAAGAAAATAAATCGACTTTCGGAATACCCATAAGAAGATTTGATTGAATTAAATATAATTAGATACACCGATGACAAAGCTCCTATACTTATTGAAGAAGCCGAACTATCTAAATATTAATATCTGTACATAAGATTCTCTTGTACGGTGTGAAGATCATCTTATCAGAAGATGCCCAGGATGGAAAGAAAAAGGATTTTAAACGATTTTGTCAGTTTTTTACCTGAAAATTCAGCCGACTAGCAGCAAACATGGATTTGATTTACAAATTATTGACCTTTCACGCTTACTTGGCATGTGTAAAAAAAGGGGAAGCATTCTGATAGTATTCTAGATCCTTAAGCTCTTGAGCTCCTTATCTTGAATAAAAGACACAGAAATTAAAACTTGTTCGCGACTAACAATAGAATCTTAAGAAATTGGCAAAGGATTATGATACACAGTAAGTGTATGCTAAATGTTGTTGCAAAAATGTTCTTTTTTAACAATTTCTCAGGGCAACTAAGTTACGAATATTGAAGAAAACAACATTTACCAAACCATATTAGATGATGATTTTCCATTAATAAATCTTTTGTGCGACATCATTTAGGAAAATTATAAAAAAGAGGATTTTCTCGACATCTTAATTACCAAATTACAAATTGCTGTTTTTTTGTTGAGGGTTAAATTATTTTGTTCAAAATTCGTCCTTGATGGTGGAATTCACTTTTTTGTAATTAAAATAACATGTTTTCTAATTAAAATGTCAACTGCTATATTTTAATTAGAGATTCATCTTTAAGTTAGAACTTCAACTACTCAGTACGAAGCGAAAGTACTGTTTTGAAAATTAATCTTTTTGGTTGATGATTCCTTATTTAATTTAAAAATCCTCTTTTTTAAATTTAACAGAATTGTTTAAATTTTCGTAACTGAAATTAAATTATTCCATGTTTAGTTCAAAATGTATCTACTTCAGTGTAAACTTTAATTATTACTTTAAAAATGTCTCTATTTCGTTAAAAATCAAACTTTTTTAGCATAAAATTAATATTGCTAGCTAGAATTCATTTTTTTGGTTATAAAATCCTAAAAATTAAAAATATTTGTTTGGTAAATTTAAAAATTTTATTAGAATTCAATCTTCTTAAGTAGAAAATTAAAGTAGAAATAAAATACAAATTTAGTAATTTGTATATAAAGAATATATAACATGAAACCCAAAGCGCGTGATCAATATATTTTAGAGCGTGTAACGCTACGACCAAATCGCGCGCCGTGAGCATGATCAAACTTTTTTGTTGTATAGGGTGCACAAAACCGAGCGTGGAGCGCAAGGTTTAAATAATTACAAATTTAAGTATCTAGCGCGAAACGCGATTGCCCAGATAAAAATATGTTTCTTAAGGTCGATAAAACCTCAAGTAAATTATTTCTTCTTTGCATTCAAAAATGAAGTAATTTAACTAAAAGCATGTCACAGCGATGCACCTTACAAAGCGAACATCAGCCCGCGAAGCGTGCGAAAGCGAGTGTATTATATATGATTATATATATGTGTGCGTGTGTGTGTGAGTGTGTGCATGTATATATATATATATATATGTGTGTGTGTGTGTGTGTGTGTGTGTGTGTGTGTGTGTATATAGTAACAAAAGCCAGAAAAAAATAAGAGTATTCAGAAGTTTTAGGGGATAACTCATTATGTTAAATGATAGCATTAATTTTGCCGTAATGCAAAATGGCTGATAAGATGAATAAAATTCATGAGCACATAAAAAGGGTGCAGTGTCTTGTCTCGAAGATGGATTACACTACTGGGAGGACGGCGCATAAGCCATACCCTTTAGGAAGACAACTTTTGCAACCAGTATGAAAGATTAGAAAGTAGCAAGTCGTATTGTCATTTATTCCAAAATCAAATTGGTCATCATGCTGTTAAATCTTTCAAAGATGCGAAAGATTATAAAGAAAAAATTTCCTGCATTATTTCAACAAGAATTGCAGTCTATGGTGGATTTTTTGACCGGCATCATCCGGGTATCCCTTGCGATGGAATTCACTATGGTCATATAGGGATAGGTCAAAGCAATCTTTATTTCAAAGCTAGGTAGAAACACCCACTGTGAGTTAAAATTCCTTAAACCAATGAGCTTTAATTTGTACCTCTTCTGAGTTATTGCAAGGAATAGGTCTTATAGTTGCATAATGCTTAGGTGTGAATCCAAGCACGAAAGAGAAAGTTCGAATGATAGAAAGAAACCTGGATCTGTCACGGAAAAGAGGCTCAAGAACTAGAGATAAAATGGCCCTAGCACAAAAAGGATGCTCGACAGGTGGAAAAAAATTGGTCAAAGAATAACTGGCAAGATAAGGAGTATTTTCTGGAAAAGGCTTTCAAAAAAAAAAGGTTAGTTCTGCAACAAGGAACGTTAGGAATGGGCTCAGCATCAGGCAAGCACTCGAACGATGAACTTGATTCTGCAACCGGAAATAGAAGGCTACATTTTTCTTTTATCAAACAATAGTATGTTGGCATATCATGATTTAAGAATGTTGCTGTTATTGTTAATGTAGTTGTAAACATAGTTTTTGACTGTTTGTAACGTTTTTATCAAATTCTGTATGTCATAAAAGAACTTGAGGTTATGAAATATTTTATGTCCCTGCCGAAAGAAAATCCTAGTAACATCTCGGACAAAAATTTTAGCCTGGGTTATATTAATAACAAATACGCAGCAGTCTGGCCATCTCTCTGTAACGCCAAATAAAATTTGGATAGTAAGGTTTCTAAATCCGCTAGAAGTTCAAGACGAAATTAGACGAATCTTGAAAATCACTTTTCGAAAAAAAAAATTCATTTGCGCCTTTTATTATCATTCTGGTGGAAAATTTTTTTTTTCAAGTAATCATTATTTTTGTACAAAAAATCAAACTATTTTCCTGATCTATTCCCTGAAAATGCGACAATTGTTCTAGGCCGTCTGTTCTTTCCAAAGCTTATTCTATAAACCGATTCGCAAAAGGTATACTTGAAAAGGCATAAGCCATACGCCTTTGAAAGACAACTTCTGCAACCAGAATAAAAGATTGAAAAGTAGTGAGTCGTATTGTCATTTATCCAAAAATTAGAAATGTAATTATACAGTTTAACCTTTCAAAGCTGCAAAAGATTATGAAGAAATATTTCCTGCATTATGTCAACAAAAATTGCAGTCTATGGTAGCTTCTTTGACCGGCACCTTTCGGGTATCCTTTGCAATGGAATACACTGTGGTAGCATAGTTGTAGGTCAAAGCGATCTTCATTTCAAAGCCAGGTAGGGACACCTACTGTGAGTTAAAATCCCTTAAACCGATGAGGTTTACTTTTTGCATGCTGAAAATACTACAAAAACTAGTAGACCATGCAATGAAATACACCAATTTGGCATAGGGAAAGGTCAAGGCGATCTTTCTTTCTTTTAGAACATTAGAAAAATTAGTAGACATTACATAAAAAATAAAACTCTAACGAAGAAGCCTCTCCAAAGAAATTAATTTGCCTATTCTGGTTTTTTGTAAGAAAAATTAGTCTAATGGTTCTCAGATCTTCAGGTGTAAATCCAAGCACGAGAGAAAAAGTTTGAATGATAGAAAGAAACCTGGGCCTAGCGCAAAAAGAAAGCTCTACAACTAAAGATGAAATGGCACTAGCACAAAAAGGAGGCTCTACAGGTGAAGGAAAACTGGCAAAAAAGTAACTGGTAAGATCAGGAGTATTTTCTGATGAATGTCTTAAAGAAAAAGAAACAAATCTGCAACTAAACACATTAGAAATAGGCTTTTCATTAAGCAAACACTCGAACTATGAACTTAATTTTGCAACCGGAAATATAAGGCTACATTTTCCTTTTATCACACAATAGTATGTTGGTATATCATGATTTGAAAATGTGGCTGTCATTGTTAATGTAGCTGTGAACATAGTTTTCGACTGTTTGTAACGTTTTTATCAAATTCTTCATGTTATAGAAGAACTTGAGATTATGCAATAATTTATAACCCTGCCGGAAGAAAATCTTAGGAATATTTTAAACTAAAATTTCAGCTTTGGTTATATCAATGACAAATACGCAGCAGCCTGTCCATCCCTTAGTTGCGCTAGAGGAAATTTGGGTAGAGAGGTTTGTTAATCTACCAGAAGCTGGAGACAGAATTAGATGAATCTACAAAAGCACTTTTTGAAAAAAAAAAATTAATTACCAAAATTATATATTTTTCCATTATCATTCTAGTGAAAAAATTTTTTCTGGAGAACATTATTTTTGTACGAAAAATTAAACTATTTACCTGATCTGTTCCTTGAGAATTCGACAATGGTTCCGGGCTATCTGTTCTTCTTAAAGCTTACTCTATAAATTGATTCGTAATAGGTATAATCAAAAAGGCATGGAACCTGACTGAAAGAAACGCGCAGGATTCTTGCTGTGAGTCTCCTAGAAACCTTAGTCAGGGCACACGCGACTCTAGATTGAAGACCTCATCCATAGGTGGAAAGGCTAATCTTTTAAATTCCCCAATAACATTTCTATGGAAAGCAGAATTGTCTGAAGACACACCGAATCATCCCACTGTGTGTGGAATCTTTATGTGGCATATATATTTGCATCACAGAAAAGGCACTTTGACGATTCAAGATTCTGGTTATACAGGAAAAGGATAAGTTGCTTGGGAGAATGCGGCTCCAAATATAAGTGGCCTTGCGCTAAGGACCAAGGGCATGCTTAGCCGTAAAGTTTATAAATGTAATTACGGTTTCTAATATCTGCTGCATGCACCTCATTGTTATTAAAGTGAAGGTCAGGGCGGAATCGGAAAAAAATGGATGTGTACTCGTATATCACCTTGGCTTATTTCCCAGACAGTGCTGCAGGGCCCACACTTCTAATAGGGTAAAGACTCTAATTTAGCAGCGTCAGAAGAACAGGATTCCTCTGCTGTTAGGCTGTGACGCAAGCTTTCGCTATACAGTGTGGAGAACCACAAATATTAAAGATAAGGGAAGATATGTAATTACATACTTAGCAGATATAGTGCTAGAGATTCTTGATCGTAATGATACTATTACGTTCCAGATTATAAACAGAAATACATTTCAGGAAATACAGAAAGAGAAACTCAAAAAAAGGCTTGTGGATTTTCCCACGAACTGCTTTACCGTAGATAAGTTAGAGCATGCCACAGATTTTCTGCATACTGCTCTCATTACATTATATAAACACAATTGCTTTGCAAATACATTTGAGTCTAGGAAAGAAGCAGCATAGTGAAACACCCACCTGAAGAAGCTTTAAAAGACAAAAGCGTTGTACATTAGAGGGAATAGAACTACATGGCCTTTCAATTGGCACATTTACATTTCGAAATGAATACAATAAAAATACAAGAATTTCCAAACAAAAAGATTGAAGGTGCTCTGCAAGTAATCCGCAAAAATTGCAGACGCATGGCTCCACAAGACCCTGACTAAACTTCCGCAGGCTTACCTCTGGCTCATAAGCATAGATGATGACGAGTTTGATATAGATTTAAAAAAAACGCTGAAACACCTGCTAAAAGTTCATTTTCCAGGTTTCTAGCAGCATTAAATCTATCAAGAGAAGGAAGGTTGGGACCAGTAGAGGTAAAAACCAACATGGATCTTGCCGCCAAGGTCGTCAATATTAAGACGTTGGAATAAGCTATTGGGTCCCTCAGCCCCTTTTGTATCTCCAGGGGCTAATGGCGTCTATCTGAAGCTCTTACAAAAGAGCATGGATTTCGTCGTACTCATACTAACAAAAATATTCAGAGAAAGCATTTATCTAAAACACGCTCCATTGGCATAAAAGTTTATCAGAGTCTCCTTCATTTTGAAACGATAAGGTGCTTCTGGCCTTTTGCGGCACAGAGGGCAGCCCTTAAGGCAGACTGCTCTGTAGAAAGTGCACTCTATGCTATCTTGACAAAACTTAAGCAACAGATGAGACAAGGAAGGTATGCTGTGGCACCTTCTTGAGAGTAGAGGTTGCTTTCAGCAATACATCTCCAGAAGACATCCGTGGACAGGCTTTGAAGTGTGATAATGGGGCCAACGGATATATAGTGGTAGAAAGGACATCATAATTCTGACTCTATTTCAAGGAAATAGGCAATTTTTTTATTACCCTCTATTAGCTTTTATTTGAAAAAACTTCAGCTGAGAAGTTGACTTTTGTTTTATCTGAACTGTTTTTCCTTTTTTTTATTTTTTTTTGTTTAAACTGCAAATATTTTCATACCTTAGGTAAGAATTTTGCAAAAAATGTATATTTTGTAAGAAGGCAATATTTTTGAAAACATTTTATATTATTCTTAAATTGCACAGCAATAGATATTTATAGAATAGTGAAGGACAATCTTAATTGCATATTATGTCAGTCATAACTTACATACGACTCAAAAGAATTATAACAACTGCTACTCGATGGATGTTAATAAAGTTGTGTTAAAATTTACCTTGAATTCGAAAAAGTAGATCATTTTTATCTAAAGTTGATAATTAGGATAATAAGCACCAATTAGATATCCGAAGGCTTACAACGACGCGTTACGTTTTTGCAACGCATATAAACCGTACGATTAACAGCATTAAATATGTTGAATGCTGCTGCGGTTTGAACATATGTTTATAAACCTAGCTATATTTCGATGCTCTAGTTGAATTTCTTGGTATTTTTTTAAAATTTTAATTAAGTCTCAAAAGGCAAGAAAGAGATAATCATCTTTTCATATGTTTTCATATGGCTGATTAGGGATTCACTTAATTTAGATTACCTCTGGGAAGAAATATTAAAAACGTTTGGCAGTCCAGAAATTTCGCGAGTTTGCAAATGAGAATCAATTTTTGCAAAGAATAGTTTTATCACAAAGAAAGGATATGTAAATAGGGGGACCCCTGAAAATGTGTCTAAGTGTGACTGAAGAATAAGTTTCGTTAAGCTTATTTAACCCCAAAAAATAAATATCAAAATCGGGGGAACAACATCTGAAAATGAAGAAGTGTGTGGCTGGTTTGTTGAAAAGTACTTTTAATGTAAAAATATTAATATCTGGGAAGGTTTCCGAGATATAGATTTAAAAAATTTATATTCGCATTTTTTCCAACAAATTGTGTAGGAATTCGCACCTAAACTTGGTCTTCTCGAATATCGTAATCTCTTACATTTGTAACAATTGTTCGAATATTTACAATATATTTAGTGTAACAGCTAGACTAGTCATAAATCTTCCACTTGAATTATTAGAAAAACCTTATTTGCTCCATTATTCAATTTTACTCTAATTATTCTTTCTGATTTTCATCCAGTAATGTTAGAAAAGTTTGTGCATGTCAAATATTTGCATCGAAGATTAACCAATATCTTATAGGTACTGTCTAACTCATCTATGAAGTTCTTGTATCTAACTTTATACCTAGTATCCTTTTTACATACACAACAATTTTTATAATTTATTATAATCTGATATTATAACTTAAATACAATACGTTTACACAAAAATCATTTAAAATCTCCTAATATTAATCATTACTTATATTTAGAGATTTTAGTTAATAATTATTAAAAGCCGACATGTACTGTATGAACTTCATTTTGTCTTTACGTATGACGTGCACAGTTGAATTCTTGCAAAGTTAATCCGTGCAGAATAAATGTAAAAAATTCTCTCTCACGTAAGAAATGATGCTGACTTATGTCTCATCTTTTTTTTCAAAAGAAAACCTAGTTTTTACATCGCAAAATTATATAGTGCGTTTTTGTCTACTATACCGGCCTAATTAAAGCTTCAAAAAAATGATATCAATTCCACATGATATATTAGAAGAATTGAAAGGATGTTTTCTATCCTTTCATATTTTTCATGAAATTTTTAAAAAATCATCTAGACAGAAGAAAGTTATTGAAAAACAAGAACATCGTTCTGTAACGCCGATTTTTAATTAACATCACATCTCATCATGGTGTAGTTTTAAGTTTGGTGAAGCTCTAATGGTATGCAAATGTTATGAATCAATTCAATGTGATATCTGAAATTCCTTGCGACGATATTGTAACAGGTACAAAACATAAAGCATATTGTACTTTGTGTATAGTCTTTTCTGCGGTTAACTTCACGCAGCGACCACAAACAATATTCAATTAAACTCCTTGCTCAGCTTCGGTCAGTAGCCTCCTAAGTCCTGAATGTTTAAAAGAGGTTTAGTGCATCTTTCATGCACATTGCCTTAGCTGATATCACAATAGGATGAATAGAAGCATGCTTTACATTCGTCCGTATTGTCTTTATCTAATGCCTTAGCTCGCTAGCCTGTAAAATGTACAGAAAAGCAAATGCTCCAAATAGAATATTTCTGAAAATATGAAATCACAAACAATTGAAGATTCCCGAATCAAATAATTTATGAATAATGAAATTCCCGACAGTTTTTTTTGTTACCTGATTTTTAAATTACCAATAACAGGTATTTCAAAAAATTATACTATTAACCTTATAATATGCTTATTATATGAAACTGCTTTATTTGGTTTAATAATTTTTGTTTGTTTAATAATTATGATCCAAATTTCGGAAATTATGAAATCACAAACAATTGAAGATTCCCGAATAAAATAATTTCTGAATAATGAAATTCCCGACAGTTTTTTTTGTTACCTAATTTTTAAATTACCAATGATAGGTATTTCAAAAAATTATACTATTAACCCTATAATATGCTTATTATATGAAACTGCTTTATTTGGTTTAATAATTTTTGTTTGTTTAATAATTATGATCCAAATTGTTTAGATTCAAAAAAATCATTATATCGGCAATTTAGCAATTCGCGAATTTTGAATTTTCGGCAATTTTCTAATGTCAGAAAATTGTTATTTCAAATATTTTTTTTTCCGTAAGTCTTCCACTGTCGGCAATAAAGAGTTTTTACATTTTTCAGTCATCTACTGTTCTTTTTTTGGATTTAAAAATTTGAAAAAAAAATTTTATGTCTGTTAAATTTTTTTTAGAGTTTCTTTATGTGCATTTTTTGCTAGTAAACAATAATAAAAGTAATAATTTTCAAGACAAGAAAAATTGTTTTCTATGATAAAAATATTTGTTTGTAGGTACCTGAAAGATATGAAGAGGCATTTTTTGATATTTGTTTATTACTTTTGGGATTTTATAATAGTTTTCCTAAAAAAATTTGATAAGTATTAAAAAGCGTTTAAAAATAATGCGGCTACAAAGGTACAATGTAAACATTTGTTTCCTTAAAGTGATCTATGAAAAATACATTAAACATTTTTTAAAGCTTAACCTAAATTGAATCCCAATCACTTCGCTTCAACGTATGACGCGAGAAGGAAGAATTTCCCCACCTCTCTCACTTAATTAAATTTAGGGACTCATGTTCCCACTTGCTCTTCACACTTGCTCTCTCGTTCCAAATCATACCCATCTTCAAGTGTTAGACTTACAGGGCTTTCAGATGTTCATGAAACTAGGAAGAAACTGTATAAAAATCGTCTAAAACCGTACTTGATCGTCTGTCAAGGATTGGTACCACCTCGAGACTCTATGCCAGTATAGAGATAGGGGGTACTCAAATCCATTCATAGGTAGACAAAAGTTTTTAGAAACCTTAACTAGGGTCAGCAGAGTTGCAGACACTTGCTTCTGGTGGTTATAAAGTTGATCATTCCAAGGCAGGCGCTGACATGATGGCTAATGGCACTATTAAGTCGGTTATCGGCCAGGCGTGTCTGCCGGACACTTTTTCAGGAACCACTCATTCAAATTAATTTCAAAATCATCCCTAGGATAACCGATACTTGCGTACTAGGCATGGACTTTGCTGAAATGTTTGGTTTCGTTTTGCACTTCCGTGAACAGCTGCTATAGTTGGCTGACGAGCCAATCATTACATTTGGGTTCAGTTCCGCGGCCAAGAATGATTTTGAAATTTGTGAAAGCATTTCATTGCTGGAAGAAGCGGAGAAGGTCAGTTTAGACCAGTTTTTAAAGGGTATGATAAAACCGAAGGACTACACTAGAATCAGTGAGCTACTTACCCGTTTAACCAAGAAAAATTATAATTTGTCTTGGGAAGACGAGCAAAAAGAGACATCCCAGACTCTAAAAACAGCCTTGGTGCTATAGCCTGTATTGGTGTACCCGGATTTCAATCTACCATTCTGTGTCCAAACGGACTCCAGTGATTTTCGTCTAGAGATGGTCGTCACTAA
>JAUELO010455660.1:0-22644 GCA_032357855.1 Amphibolips quercusostensackenii | reverse complement strand
GTGTCAAGCTGCTCCGTGCAAAGCCGTACACCTCCGACATGTATGCAATGTTTTTTATAAATAATAATTGTTAAATTATATTAGACTTACGTTGGACAAAAAGAAAACCGAAGAATGCATGGAGTAGAATTCCAGTTGCAATCTTCATCTTTACAAAGAAGACACAAAGATGCAGAAATGGAAACTAATTTTTTTTTTTAATTGCGTGAGAAGCGTGACTCAATAAATGGCGGCTATATATACTGAGGACAGTATGACTTCTATCTGATAACAATGCCTTATTTGTTATTAGAGTGTAAGGCCAAGGTTGATGATCTCAGATTTCAAAATTTTCCATATTCGCTTGAGTTTTTATTTACTTATTGCCAATAGAACCTTCAGAATTAGTCAGGATTACAGTGTGTGTTAAGCATTACCTTATCGCTTAATTTTAGCTCAAAAAGTAATAAAAAATTCATTACGCGGATTGTTATAATATCATTTTTTGAACAAGAAAAAATTTTTTGCGTGTCAAAAGTACAAAGATTTTTATAATTTACAAGTTTGAATTAAAAATATGTTGCAAATTGGAACGTTCTAATCACAGTGATATTGATCAAAATTAGCCGTAAAAATTAGAAAATTTTAAATTTAAGATTTTTTTAAACACAGAGAATTTTTAATGTAAAGGAACCCTCACATTTTTATGGTAATTAGGTTTCAGTTAAATTTGAATTGTAAAATGTAAAATTTAATTTCATCTAGTCTTTGAATTTTTAATTGACACAAGCAAAAGCTTTTTCATACATATGCATTATACGAACTTTGAGTGTGGGTTTATCATTTTTTCAAAAAACGCTACAAGAAAATTCAAAGTTAAAAATTTACAGAATAGGGATAATTTTTTTTTTTGAAAATCAGACTTTGATGCTTTTCAGAAATTCTACAAAATGTTTTTTTAGTCTTTTTAAAAAATATTGTCCATTATTTTTTTACTATTTGCAAAAATATGTTTTGTTACTAACAAAATTTTGAATGAAAAATATAGAAAAGTGAAATAAGAATTTTCTTTAAAACTTCGGACTTAAAAATTAAAAATTCGAACTGCGAAAATTAGACTAATTTATAAACCTAATGTTACGTTACTTTATTTTACTTAACAATATTTCAAATCATCTGAGTTAATAATAATTAAAAAATTTTTTGATTTCAAAGTAAAAATAATGTATATCATATTATTAATCGGAAGTTTGATCTAATCGGGACGATGGAAAAATCACCAAAAATAAAATATTCGATTTCAAAAATTCTTGAATAATAAAACTTCTGAATAATGAAATTCCCGAATGAAAAAATTCTTAAATGATAAAATTTCCTAATTATAAGATTCCCGAATAATAAAAATTTATTAATAATAGTTTATAATATTAACAAAGTGGAAAATTCCTGCAATATAAAAGAAAAATATTTTTAATATTTAAAGTTTTTAAATTATTGTTTGAATTGAAAATAATAGAAATTAAAAAAAAAAAATTTTGTTATAAAAATTATTTCCTCTTATTGGTATTTTAAATTCAAACAATGATTTTACAAACCTTAAACAACAAAAATATTTTTTTCATGAAAATATTTGATTATTGCAATTAGAATAAATAAATAATATATATTTTAAAAAATTGTAATTGTTTATATTTATGAATTCGAGAATTTTATAGTTCGAATGCTTTACAATTCTTCAATTTTCTGTCGTGAAATTAATTATTTGGGAATTTTTTGATTCAGGAATTTTTCAATTCGCGAATTTTGTTATTCGGAAATTATATTATTTGAGAATTTTCAGAATCGTTAATATTATAAACCGTTGGAACTTTTATTATTTTGAAATTTTTCAATTCGGGAATTTAACGTTGTAGGGAATTTTATATTTTGGAATTTTTCAGTCGTCCCTAATTATTCGAGAATTTTTCAATGAAAGAATTTTTTCAATTCAGGAATTTCATTGCTCGGGAATATAATAATTCAGAAATTTTATTACTTAGAAATTTACCGATTCGGGAATTTTATGATTCAGAAATGTTATTATTCGGGAATTTTATTATTCTGGAATTTTATTATTCAAGAATTATATTATTTAAGAGTTTTATTATTCGGGAATTTCATTATTCGGGAATTTCATTTTCAGGAAATTTTCTGATTCAGAAATTTTATTATTCGGGAATTTTTAAAATCGTCAATATTATAAGCTTTTAGAAATTTCATATTTTAGGATTTTTTAGTCGTCTGTTATTATTCAGAAATTTCCCAATTCGGGAATTATATTTTTAGGGACTTTTATTATTTGTAAGTGTTATTATTTGGTAATTTTTTATTTCAGAAATTTTATCATTCGAAAATTTTATTATTCGAAAAATTTATTACTCGGGAATTTCATTATTTCGGAATATTATTATTCCTGAATTTTATTATTCAGGAATTTTCCAATTCAGAAATTTTATTATTCGAGAATTTTATTATTTGGAAATTTTATTAGTCGGGAATTTTATTAATTGGGAATTTTATTATTCATGTATTTCATAATTCGGGAATTTGATTATTTGGGAATTTAATCATTTAAGAATTTCATTATTCGGAAATTTCATTATTCGGGAATTTCATTATTCGGGAATTTTATTATTTAAGAATATTTTTATTCAGGAATTTTATCAATCAGGAATTTTATTATTTAGGAATTTTATTATTCAGAAATTTTATTAATCGGGAATTTCATTATTCGAGTATTTTCAAAATCGGTAATATTATAAGCTGTCAGAAATTTTATTTTTCTGGATTTTTCAGTCGTCCCATATTAATCGGGAATTTTCCAATTCGGGAATTTTATTATTGACGAATTTTATAATTTGGAAATCGCACTATTTAGAAATTTTATTAATCAGAAATTTTATTATTTAAGAATATTATCATTCGAGGATTTTAATATTTAGGAATTTTCTAATTCGGAAGTAATGCAGAAGCTTATTAAATAGTAATTTTATTATTCGGGAATCTCATCATCCGGGAATTTTATTATTAAAAAATTTCCCAATTCAGAAATTTAATTATTTTGAAATTTTATTATTCGAAAATTTCATTTTTTGGGAATTTTATAAATTGGTAATATTATAAAGTGTGGAAATAGTCGTCCCTTATTATTCGGGAATTTTCCAATTTAGGAATTTAATTATTAGGGAATCTTATAATTCGGACATGGTATTATTTAGGAATATAATCTTTCAAGAATTTAATTATTTGGAAATTTTTAAAATCGATAATATTATAAACTGACGGAAATGTTATTTTTCGGGGTTTTTCAGTCGTCCCTTATTATTCGCGAATTATCCATTTCGGGAGTTTAATTCTTAGGGGATTTTATAATTCGGAAATTTTATTATCTGAGAATTTTTTAATTCGGAAATTTTATTACTCAGAAATCGTATTATTTGTTAATTTTTTATTTTTCGAGAATTTTATTATTCCGAAACTTTATTATTTGAGAATTTTCTAATGCGAAAATCTTATTATTCGAAAATTTTGTCAAAATTTTAAATGATGCAGGTTTCATTTTAAAAGATTAACTTCAAGTTTTGAAGATTAAAAAATATGTCGAAAAATAATCTGAAAAATATTAGGACAATTTGATCAATTTTGCAGAATTAAAAAACAATTACGTAAAAAACAAATTGTTTAAAAAGATACCTAGAAGTTTTGAAAAGATTAGAAAATACTTTAAATTTTAAGAATTTTGAAAGCTTTTAAGAAAATAAAAATCTTGTCTCAAGATTGCTGAAAAAATTTCGAATGATTTTTTATTTTTTTCAACTATTTTCAGAGAATATTCAAAAAGATTTTTAAATATTCTAAAATATTTCAAAAATTGTCAAAAAAGCATCAAGAATATTTTGCGGCAATTTTTTTAATTGTGTAGAATAAAAAAACCAATTACTTTACCAGATATTTAGAAGGTGTAAAAGTTTAAAAAAGACTTTAAAATAATTTCGAGCTTGAAAACGTTTTTAAACATTTTTAACAAAATGCAGATTTATGAAAATTTTGAGACAATAGAAGCTTTTTAAAAATTTTGAAACCTTTTGAGAAAAGAAACACTTTCTTTTGATTCCTGGAAAAATTTGAAATAATTTTTTCAATTAAAAAATGAATTTTTAATGGAAATTTCAACAGATTTCAAAAGATTTCTAACGATGTCGAAAGAAATCTAGAAGATTTTCAGAGAAGTTTTATAAGTTTGAAAGGTTTTTCCCAATTTTCAGAAAAGTTTGAGTAAGACTAAAATATAATCTAAAAATATAAAAAAATGGTATTAATTTTTACTCATGCATAAAAATTTTCTTTTGTTTTGAAATATTCCTAAATATTTTTCTAAAATTGTTATTTCAAATAAAAAATAATTTTTTAAAGAATATCGAGAAAAATATTGCATTATTATAAAACCTTTCAAAATTTAGCATTTTATTTTGAAATCTTCAAAAATCTACTTTTTTTTAATTTGTTGATATCTTTTTAAATTTTAAATAACTTCATTCTAAAATCTTTCATATTCTTTTTTAAACATTTTGCGAATATTTTGATCCAAATTCGTTTCATGTTTGGTTATAAATAAAAATTTTCAACTCACAATGAAACTATTTCATTTATGGTTAAAAATTTATATTTTTTAGTTGACAGTTTCATTTTTTGGTCGAAAATTTTTCTATTTTTTTAAACTTCGTCTTTCTTGGTAGAAATTTAATCTTCTCAGTTGAAAATTAATCCTTTTTGGTTAAAAAGGTGATTGCAACTTTAAACCAACAAATCAAATTAAAAAAAAAATAATTAATTTTCAAAGGAAAATGCTATATTTGTTATTTTAGTCTAAAAATATAATATTTTTGATAAAAAACAGTTAAATTAAAAAACCTTAATTTTTAGCAAAATATATAAATTTTATAACAAAAAAGACGAATTTTTAAATTGACAATATAAATTTTTAAGAAAAAAGTTAATTTACAACTAGAAACGACAATTTTTCAAATAAAAAATCAACAAGTGAATTTTCAGCGAAAAAAAAACAACTAATTTGTAACCAAAGATAAAACGAATCTTCGTGAAAATAGTTACATTTTCAACTAAAGAAATAAATTTTCTACTCAAATTTTCAATTTTTCAATCAAAATCTTTTATAATAAATAATTAAATTCTCATTGAGAGAAATAAATTTTCAAATAAAATGATAAATTTTAAACTAGGAAAATAAATTTTTACACAGTACTTTAACTTTTTATCGAAAATTCGTAAATAAAAAATGACAAAGTTTAATTTTTAATAATAAAAATGAATGTTGAAAAAAATTAATTTAAAAAAAAAATATGAATCTTTACCCAAAAAAATTAATTTTTAATAACAGAGTTTAATTTACAATCAAGTAGTTGAATTTTCACAAAAAAAAGGTTAATTTCCAATGAAGAAAAATACTTTCCTACCAATAAGACGAATTTTTAACAAAATACATAAAGTTTGAATCAAATAATTGCATCTTTAACTAACAAGATTAATTTTTAACAAAAAAGATTTCAACCGAGAAGATAAATCTTCAGCAAAAAAAAAAAATTTCCAAAAAATATAAAAAGTTTCAATCAAGTAGTTCAATTTTTGATTAAGTAATAAAATTCGCAACAAAAACCGATTAATTCACAGTTGGATTTTTTTATTGGGTTTTTAATAACTTCCAGAGATATTTTATATCTAAAGTGAAATAAAACTTGAATTCGTAAAAAGAAAATCTGATCACTTTACGTGAGACACTCACTTATGGAAGTATCCCAGATGTGCAGGCGCACCGATGGGAGGGTACCATATGTGCACGCCCGTGTTTTCAGCGACCATATGTGCACATCTAAGTTCTTTGCAATCTAATGCAATTTTTCACAATAACTCTAAATCCCCCTCACGAAAAAAATATTGTGGAAAATTCAGTATAGAAATTAAGAATGTTAAAATATTGAAAGAGTTGATGCAATCTTTCAAGGGACTATATGTGAAAATGTAAATTTCGACTTGAACAGTCATGAGTGTCCCAGATGTGCAAGTGCACATCTGGGTGCGTACCATTTGTGCAGTTACACCGTTGGGATGGTACCATATTTCGAGCATGTGGAAAGTTGCTCTGTGCTTCGTAGCCCTCCCAAATACATGCAATATTTGTTATAAATACTAATTTTAATATTAAATTGCACTTACGCTGGAACTAAAGTAAATCCATGAATGCATGGAGAAAAATTGCAGACATAATCCTCATTTTTAGTGCGTAGACACAAGGATGAAGAATCGAAAACTAATTTTTTTTTCTGATTACGTGAGAGGAGTGACAAGACAAATGGCTGCTATATATACTAATACGATAAGTACACTTTATCTGTTTATAACCAGCAGAATTTTTAAAGAATCATTAATGTGAACACATTTTTATTATAATTGAGTTTTAGATAAATTTGTCTAGATTTTCTTAAAATTTTGATGCTGAAGTATAATAATTATACAAGTTTTTAGAATGCTTATTTGGGATGATTAAAAAATCCCCAAAAATAAGTTTCAAGACACTCTAAAGTTTCCGAATAATGGAAATCTCAAATAATAAAATTTTTAAATATTAACATACCCAAACTGGAGAATTCCCGAATTGAAAAAACTCTCGAATAATGAAATTCCCAAATAATAATATTCCTAAATAATAAAATTTCTCAATAATGAAATTCCCGAATGACAAAATTTACGAGTAAAAATTCCCAAATAATAAAATTTTTTATTATATAATTACCAAATAATAAAATTCCAGAATAATGAAAGTCCCAAATTATAAAATTCCCAATTAATAAAATTATATTAAAATAAATTTCTTATTCATAAAAAAATTTAATTGTAAATATTCGGGAGTTTTCTCTTTCGGATATTTTATAATTCAGAAATTTTCTGTTAGAAATTTTCTTAATTGGAAATTAAAAAATTCGGTAATATTATAAACTGTCAGGAACTTTGATATTCGGGAATTTTCTAATTTAGTAATATTATAAACTACTAAGGAATTTTATTATTCGGGAGTTTTCCAGACCGGGAATTTTAGAGTTTCGGGAATTGTATTTTTCGGGATTTTCATTTTGTGCCTAATTTTAGAACAGCTTAAAAAGTCCAAAAAAATAAAATTGTCGACGCTGTAAAATTTTCGAGTTCAAAAAATTAATGAGTTGGAAAATTTCCAAATAATAAAACTTCTTAATTGAAAAATTCCCGAATAATAAATTTCTTCAATTATAAAATTGACAAATAATACCATTCTTGAATAAGAAAATTTTCAAAACAATAATATTTTTCAAAAAAATTCCTGATTTGGAGAATTCCCGAAAAATTTAATTTCTGAATTTTTAAATTCCGGAACAATAAAAATCTTGAATTAGAAAATTCCTGAACAGTTTACAATATTAACGAATTAGAAAAATCCAAATAACAAAATTCCTGGATAATTAAATTTCCTAATAATGAAATTCCCAAATAAAATTCCTAAATTATGAAATTCCCGAATAATAAAATTCTTTGTTATAAAATTCTCTAACAGCTTATGATATTACCAAATTTGAAAATTTCAGAATAATGAAATTTTTGAGTAATGAAAGTTCCGAATAATAAAATTTCCCAATAATAAAATTTCCGTTTTTGAACATTCCCAAAATAATAAAATTCTAAGTTAAAAAATTCTTTCATTAAAACATTCCTGAACAGTTTATAATATTATTGAATTCGAAAATCCCGCAATAAGAAAATTCCTTAATAATAAAATTTTCGAACAAAAAAATTCCTAACTTGGAAAATTTCCGTGTAATGAAATTCTGAATATTCGAATTCCGAATAATAAAATTCTTGAACTAGAAAATTCCAGAACAGTTTACAATATTGCCGAATTGGAAAAATCGCGAATGATGAAAATCTTGAATAATTAAATTTCCTAATAATAAATTATCCGATTTGGGAAATTCACAAATAATAAAATTCCTTAATTATGAAAGACTCCCGAATAATAAAAATGTTGAATTAGAACATTCCCGAACAGTTAATAATATTACCAAATTGGGAAATTTCAGAATAATAAGATTTCCGAATAATTAAATTTCCTAATAATAAAATTCCCGACTTGAAAAATACCCGAATGATAAAATTTGTAAATTGTCAAATTCCCGAATAATAAAATTTTTAAATTAAAAAATGTTTGGACAGTTTATAACATTACCGAGTTGGAAAATTTTCAAATAATAAAATTCCTGAATAATAAAATTTCCCAATTATAAAATACTTGATTTAGAAAAATCACGAATAATAAAATTACTAAATTATAGAATTTTGAATAATAAAATTTTTGACTTCAGAAATTCTCGAACAGTTTATAATATTACCGAATTGGAAAATTCCCGAATAATAAAATTCCCGAATAATAAAATTTCCCAATAATAAAATTTCCGATTTCAAAAATTTCCGAATGATAAAATTCTGGAATTAGAAAATTAAGAAACAGCTTACAACATTACAGAATTATAAAATTACCACATAATAAAAGTTCCGAATGATAACATTTCCTAAAAATGAAATTCCCGAAATGGAAAATTCACAAATAATAAAATTCTTGAATTATAAAATATTTGAATTATAAAATTACATAACATTTTATAATATTGCCGAATTCAAAAATTCTTGCATACAAAAATTCCTGAATCATAAAATTTCGAATAATAAAATTCTTGAATCAGAAAATTCCCGAGCAGTTTATAATATTACTGAATTAATAATTCCCGAAAAATAAAATTTTCGAATGATACAATTGTCCAATAATAAAATTCCTAATTTGGAAAATTTCTGGATAATAAAATTACTAAATCATAAAATTCTCGAAAAGTTAACAATATTACTGACTTTAAAAATTCCCGCATGATAAAATTCATAAATGATAAAATTCTTGAGTTAGAAAATTCCCGAATAGTTTTTAATACTCCTAAATTAAGAAATTCCTAAATAATAAAATTTTTGAAAAATAAAATTTTCCAATAATAAAATTTCTAATTTGGAAAACTTCCGATTAAAAAAATTTCTGAATTATAAAATTCTTAAATTTCATGTAATTCCCAAACAGTTTTTAATATAACTGAATTGGGAAATTCCCAAATAACAAAATTTCTCAATAATAAAATTCTCGGTTTTGAAAATTTCCGAATAATAAAATTACTTGATTATAAAATTCCTAATAACAAAATTCTTGAATTGGAAAATTTCCGAACAGTTTATAATATTACTAAGTTGGAAAATTCCTGAATAATAAAAATTTCCCAATAATAAAATTCCCGATTAAAAAAATTTTCAAATAATGAAATTTTTGAATTACAAAATTCCAAATAATAAAATTCTTCAATTTTATGAAATTCCCAACAGTTTATAAGATTACTAAATTTGAAAATTTCCAGTTTAGAAAATTGTCCAATAATAAAATTCCTGAATTTTAAATTTCCGAATAATAAAATTCTTGAATCCGATAATTCCGGAAAAATGAAATCTCTCAATAATAAAATACCCGATTTGAAAAATTCCCCAATTATAACATTTCTGAATTATAAAATTCCAAATAATAAAATTTTTGAAATAGAAAATTTCCTTAAAATTTTTTAATATTACCGAATTGAAAAATTCCCGAATTATAAAATATCCGAACTAGAAAAATATTTTTAATGTTTAAATTTTTCAAAATTATTATTTTTTTTCTCTGGAAATTTATTATTTGGGAACTTTACAACGTCGGGAATTTCATTCTTTGCGATGTTTCATTCGTCCCGTATTTTGAATCAAAAAATATAAATTCTCTACAAAAAATTTGATATTTAATATTTTAATCCAAATTTCACAATGTTTGGCAAAGATTACGTCCTTATCAAATTTCAATTAAAAATTTAATTAAAAATTCATTATAGACTGAAATTTAATATTAAAATTTTTAAAAAAATGTTAATACTCAAGTATGATAATTTTAAATGTTGCACAAAAGCATTTTCGGCTTTCCAGAAATTCTAAAGAGGTTCTTTTCAGTTTTTCATATTTTACATAATTTTTTCACTATTTCCGAAAATATTTATTGTTGTTCAAAAAATTTCAATGCAAAATATAGCAAAGTAGAATGAGAAATGTTTTTGAAACTTCGAAATAATAATTGCTGATTGCCTAATATTGAAACAATTATTAGGCAATTTACAAGTTATTCCACGAGAATGAAGCATTTAGATTTATTTACACATCTGATTAAATGTTACGACACTCCATTACGACTCGGAGTCAAGATCTAGTTGAAATACTTTTTATGCTACCAAGGTTTTAATTATTATATCTTCATATTTTTAAATTTTCAAATTTTTAAATTCATATGACTGGAAATATTTTTACTTCAGAAAATTCCAGGTTGTTATATTTGTGAAGCTTTGATTTCTACGTGATTTAATTTTTGAAGCTACTTTTTGACGTTTTTATAATTACTTTGAATATTTTATTCGAAAATTTTTCAATTTTTATGACTAAAAATATTTTTCATATAAAAATTTAAGGTTTGAACACTTCAAAAGCTTTAATTTTTACTTGATTTAATTTTTGAAGCAACTTTTTAAATTTTTCATAATTTTGAATGTTTTGTTTTTAATTTTTTAATCTTCATAACTAGGGATATTTTTAGTTCAAAAAAATTTCAGCTTTGAACACTTCTGAAACTTTAATTTCTACATGATTAATTTTTGAGGCTATAATTTTTACTTGATTTAATTTTCAAAGCGGCTTTTAGAAGTTTTTATAATTTTGAATGTTTTTTCAAAGAACTTTTCAATTTTTAGGACTAAAAATATTTTTAATATAAAAAATTTCAGGGTTTTCCACTTTTGATGCTTTAATTTCTACTTGATTAAATTTTTAAAGCTGCTTTTTAAAGTTTTTATAATTTTAAATGTTTTACTTACAAACATTTCAATTTTTATGACTAGGAATATTTTTAATCTAAAAAAAAATTCAGGTTTAAACACCTTTGAGGCTTTAATTTTAACTTTACTTAATTTCTGAATCTTTCATTTCTACTTTTGGAAAATTTTATAATTTTAAATGTTCTATTCAAAAACTTTTCAATTTTTATGACTAAAAATCTTTTTGGTATGGAAAATTTTAGGTTTTAACACTCCTAAGGCTTTATATTTTACTTTTTTTAATTTTTAAAGTTACTTTTTAAATTAATTATATTTTTAAATGTTTTGTTTTATATTTAAAAAAATTTTATGACTAACAATATTTTCACTCGCGAGACCCGAATGTTTACTTGGCTTATTTTTTTAAGCTACTTTCTGAAGTTTTTATAATTTTAAACGTTTAGTTTTGAAATTTTGCAATTTTTATGATTAGGAATATTTTTAATTAAGAAATATTAGGCTTTAACACTTCTGAGGCTCTCATTTCAACTTGATTTAATTTTGAAGCTACTTTTTCAAGTTCCCATAATTTTGAATGCTTTATTTAAACAATTTTTAATTTTTATAACTAAAAATATTTTTTAAATAAAAAACTTAAGTTTTAACAACTTTTAAGGCTTACTTTCTACTTCATTTATATTTTTTTAATCTACTTTTTGAATTTTTCATAATTTTGAATGTTTGCTTTAAAATTTGTTGATTTTTATTCAATATTGCAATATTTTTAATTCAAAAAATTTTAGGTTTGACACACTTTTGAGGCTTTAATTTCTACTTGGTTTAATTTTTGAAGCTACTTTAAATTTTTTTTTAAATCTTAAATGTTTTGTTTTAAAATTTGTCAATTTTTATGACTATGAATATTTTTAATTTGAATAAATTAAGGTTTTAACACTTTTGAGGCTTTAATTTCAACTTGATTTAATTTTTGAAGCTAGCTTTTTGAAATTTTCATAATTTTGAATGTTCTACTTGAAAAGTTTTCAATTTCTATGAGGAAAAATCTTTTAAGCATAAAAAATTTAAGGTTTCAACACTTTTAAGACTTTGATTTCTACTTGATTTAATTGTTAAAGATCCTAATTAAATTTTTTATTATTTTAAATGCTTTTTTTAAATTTTTAAATTTTTAAAACTAGAAATATTTTTTATTTAAAAAATTTCAGGTCTCAACGCTTTTTAGGCTTTTATGTCTACTTTATTTAACTTTTGAAACTTTTTTTTAAAATTTTTATAATTTTAAATGTTCTCTTTTAAAATTTTTAAATTTTTATGACTAGGAATATCTCATTTAAAAAATTTCTGGCTTTTATACTTTTCAGGATATAATTTCTACTTGACTTAATTTTTAAAGCAACTTGCAAAGTTTTTTGTAATTTTGAACGTTTTGTTTACAAATTTTTTTAATTTTCATGACTAGGAATATTTTTTTATTAAAAAAAATTTTAGGTTCAAACACTTTTGAGGTTCTAACTTCAACTTGATTGAATTTTGGAAGCTTTAATTTCTACTTAATATAATTTCTGAAATTACTTTTTAAAGTATTTATAATTTTTAATGTTTTATTTAAATAATTTTTTATTCTGATGACTAAAAATATTTTTAATACAAAAAGTTCAAGGTTTTATCACTTTTGAGTCTGTTATTTCATTTTGATTTAATTTTGAATCTTTATGTCTATTTTATTTAACTTTGGACATTTTTGTTACTGAGAATGTTTCCAATTCAAAAATTTTTTACTTTGAACACTTTTGAGGCTTCAATTTAAATTTGATTGAATTTTTGAAGCTCAGATTTTTACTTGATTTAATTTTTAAGGCTATTTTTTAAAGTTCTTATAATTTTAAATGTTTTATTTAAATAATATCTCATTTTTGTGGCTAAAAATATTTTTAATACAAAAAATTTAAGGTTTTATCACGTTTGTGGCTTTAATTTCTACTTGATTTAATTTTTAAAGTTTTAATTTTCACTCGATTTAATTTTTAAAGCTGCTTTTTGAAGTTTTTATAATTTTGAATGTTTTATTTTTAAAAATTTCAATTTTTATAACTGAAAATATTCCTAATAGACAAAATTTAAGGCTTTTACATTTTTTAGGTTTAAATTTCTACTTTATTTATTTTTAAAGTTACTTCTTGAATTGTTCATAATTATAAATGTTTTGTTTAAAAAGTTTTTAATTTTCATGACTAGAAATATTTTTAATATAAAAAATTTTAAGTTTAAACACTTTCATGGCTTTAATTTTTACTTGTTTTAATTTTTGAAGCTACTTTTTAAAGTTTTCATGATTTGAATGTTTTATTTTTAAATATTTTCTTATTTTTAAAGCCCTTAGCACAAAAGCTAATCCATACTAAAAAGAGTTTATTTATAAATGAATTATGTAAAATAATATAAAATAAAAATAAAAATAAAAATTAGTCTACTTTGTTTGGGTTCTGCAATATTAATAATTAACATTTTTGTAAACTATATACATTGTTTATAAATTTTGAATACATAAAAACTTTCCGTAACCAAATACTATTCCAATCATAAATCTCACCGATTTTAGTACAAAATGATTTTTTTTTATACAAAAAGAAGCATTTGCTCAAAAAATGTATACAAAAATTTAAAAAATAATTTGTCACAGTTCCTAAAAATTATTTATTAAAATTTTTTTAACAATATTCAAATTTTTAGAGAAATTTTTAAGATAATAGTTCATTTTCCGACTAAAGAAATTAATTTCTAGTCGAAAATATGAATCAATCACTAAAAATATTTATTATTTATTTATTTATTTACTTATATTAACAAGGACGAAGTTGTATAAAAATACAGAAATTTTTACCCCAAAAAGGAGATTTTTACGAACAGCGAAAATCCTAAAAATGTAATGAAATTTTCAGATAAGATAATTCAGTTTTAACAAAAAAAAAAACGAATTATTCAACAAAAAAGGTAATTTTCAACCAAAAGACGAATTTTTAATTAGTTGTCTTTTAGGAAAAAATTTTAAAATTTTGTTGCAAATTTATATTTCTTGCTTATTTTAAAAGTTAAACCACTTTTTAAAACATTTATTTTTTTGGTTCAAAATTCACCAGTTTACTTTAAAATCCATCCCTTTGTTGTAAAATTTAACAATTTTCTGAAAAATTCTTCTTTTTCTTGAGTTAAAAATAAATTTTCTGAACTGGAAATCTAACTATTTTATTTTTAGTTAAAAAATAGTAATTTTTAATTAAAATTTCCTGAAAATTTGTCATTTTTGGTAGAAAATTAATCCTTGTGGATGAAACTAATATTTTTTGGTTTAAAACTAAACTAATTTTTTCAAAGTTAAACAACTGTATTAAAAATTAATTTTTTTGTTTAAAAATTCAACTATTTGTTTTAAATTCCGTCTCTTTTTTTTTATATTGATTTTCTTTGTTGAATCAAATTCGAACAATCATATTTTCCTAATGAGAAAAATAATCTTCTAATTTGAAAAAATTTTAAGTAAATAAAAAAAGTGTCATTGATATAGAATTTACTGGGATTTTTCGCTATAATTAAAGCCTTGACAGAGATAACGTTAGATCAACAAAAATTTATTTTTCTGAAATCTTTATTCAAATTGTGAACAGATGATGAAATAATTTGTTATGTGGCATAGTAATTTGTCCTGTGACATATAGGGAAAATAGTATTGTTGATATTTTAACCAAAAAAATTTCATTTTAAATAACAAGCAGTTTGATTAATTAGAAAAAAAATCAATTTTGAACAAAATAGTTGAATGCTCAACCAAAAAGATTAATTTTCAACAAGTTGTAGTTATATCAAAAAAGAATAAATATTTTCCAAGAAAAAGGAATTTTATTCAAAAAAGTTTCATTTTTCAAACCGAAAATACGAATTTTCTAAAAAAAGTTCATTTTTCCCTGAATAATTTAATTTTCAACTAAATAAATGAATTTTTTATTCAGAAGATTAATTTTCTTCCAAAAAAAGACAAATTTTCAACTAAAATGATGAATCTTCAACCAAAAAAAGGATTTTTGAACAAAGTATTTCAACTTTTAACCAAGAAATTAAATTTTTTGCCAACGAAGATAAATTTTTGCATGACAATGTAATAGTTTATGATTAAACTAAAAAATGTTTTTATACTTGAAACCAAAATATTCGAATTTATCCAAAAAGACGAATTTTCAACAAAACAGGTGAATCCTCAGTCAAAAAAGATTTTATTTTTTTTAAACCAAACCTTTATAATTTTAATTTAAAAAAATGAAATTTCTACCAAAAGAGGTGAATTAAAAAAAAAAGATAAATATTCAACAAAATTGTTGAATTTGCAACCAAAAAAGATTTTTCATAAAAAAAAAGTTATATGAAAATTTGAGAATAAATTTGTAAATCTTTAAAAGTTTTAAAACATTTTGAAACTTTTGAAAATTCCGAAAATTCTTTAATATTATTTAAACTGACTTGAATTATTTATAAAATTGTTCAAAAATCTTCCAGAACCATTTATAAAAATGTTTTTAATATTTTGTAATTTTTTCATTGTAATTTTAATAAATAAATAATATTTGTTAAAAAATATATTTTTTGATTGCTCAAATTCGGCAATTTTCTAGTGTTCGAGAATTTGACAGTGTCCGGAATTTTATTTTTTAGAGTTTTTAGTCATACCATTTGGTTTTGTTTTCCTTATAAAACGAACAAAAAATCCCGAAAAATAAAATTCCCAACACTGCGAAATTCCTGGAATGGAAAATTCCCGAATATCGAAATTCCTGTATAATTATATCCCCTAATTGGAAAATTCCCGAATAATAAAAGTTTCGACAGTTTTTAAAATATTACCAAACAATAAAATTTCCGGATAATACAAAATTTCCGAATTAGAAAATTCTTGAATAATAAAATTTCCGAATTAGAAAATTTTTAAATAATACATTTTTCGACAGTTTGTAATACTACCGAATTGGAAAATTCCCGAATTTTAAAATTCGCGAATTACAAAATTCCCGAAACTCAAAATTTTTGATTAATTAAATTTTCGAGAGTTTATAGTATTACCGAATGAGAAAATTCTCGAATTGGAAACCCCAAACAACAAAATTCTCGAATAAATAAATTTCCGAAAGTTTATAGTATTACCAAATAATAAAATTTTCGGATAATAAAACTCCCGAATTGGAAAATTTCCGAATGATAAAATTCCCGAACAGTTTGAAATAGTACGGAGTCGGGAAATTCTAAAAAAATAAAATTACCGAATAATATAATTCTCGAATATTAAAATTTCCAAATTATGAAATTCCTGAACGAAAAAATTCCCGAATAACTAAATTTTCAAGAGTCAATAGTATTAGCGAATAAAAAAATTTCTGAATAATGGAAATCCCGAATTGGAAAATTGACGAATGATAAAATTACCGAACAGTTTATAATAGTACCGAATTAGGAAATTCCCGAATAATATAAATCCTGAAAATTAAATTCCTGAACAACAAAATTCTCGAATAAATAAATTTTCAAAAATTTATATCATTATCGAAAAATAAAATTTCAGAATAATGAAATTCCCGAATGAGAGAATTCCCGAATGATTAAATTATCAAAAGATTATAGTATTATCGAATAATAAATTTTCCGAATAATGAAATTTTCGAGTTGGAAAATTACGGAATGATAAAATTGCCGCACAGTTTTAAATAATACCAAATTGGGAAATTCCCGGATAACATAACTCTCGAATATTCAAATTACCGAATAACAAAATTCCAGGATAATATAACTCCCGAATATTAAAATTCCCAAACCACAAAATTCCCGAATAATTAAATTTTCAAAAGAGTATTGTATTATCGAATAATAAAATTTCCGAATAATTAAATTTTTGATTGGAAAATTAGCAAATGATGAAATTTCCGAACAGTTTAAAATAATAACAAATTGGGAAATTCCCCAGTTATGAAAATCCTGATTAACATAATTTTTGAATATTTAAATTCCCGAATTATAAAATTCCCGAATAATTAAATTTTTGAGAGTTTACAGTATTACCGAATAATAAAATTTCCGGATAATATAACTCCCGAATACTTAAATTCCTGAACCACAAAATTCCCGAGTAAATAAATTTTCCAGAGCTTACAGTATTACCGAATAACAAAATTCCCGAATTGGAAAATTCCCGAACAGTTTAGAATGAATAGTACCCAATTGGGGAATTCCCGAATATTAAAATCCCCGAATTATAAAATTTCTGAACAAAAAAATTCCTGAATAATTACATTTTCGAGATTTTATAGTATAAACTAATAATAAAATTTCTAAATAATGGAATTCTCGAATATGAAAATTCCCGAATGATGAAATACCCGAACAGTTTAAAATGATACCGAATTGGGAAATTCCCCAGTAATAAAATTCTAGAATATTCAAATTGCCGAATTCTAAAATTTCCTAACAACAAAATTCCTGAATAATTAAACTTTCGAGAGTTTATAGTATTACCAAATGATAAGATTTACGAATAATAAAACTCCCGATTTGGAAAATTGCCTGATGATAAAATTTCCGGATGATATAACTCCCGAATTGGAAAATTGCCGAATGATAACATTCCCGAACAGTTCAAAATAGTAACGAATTGGAAAATTTCAAAAGAATATCAATCCCGAAAATTAAAATTCCTGAACAACAAAATTTCCGAGTAAATAAATTTTCAAAAGTTTTTAGCATTACTGAAAAATAAAATTTCCGAATAATAATATTCCCGAATGATAAAATTTCCGAACAGTTTAAATAGTACCAAATTGGAAAATTCCCGAATAATGTAGATATTAAATATTAAAATTCCCAAATCATAAAATTCCTGAACAATAAAATTCCCGAATATCCAAATTTTCGAAAGCTTATAGTATTACCGAAAAATAAAATTTCTGAATAAAAAAATTTCCGAATCGGAAAATTGCTGAATGATAGAATTCCCGAACAGTTTAAAATAGTACCGAATTGGAAATTTTCCAGATAATATAATTCCCAAATATTAAAATCCCCGAATAATGAAATTATCAAAAGATTATAGTATTATCGAATAATAAAACTTCTGAATAATAAAATTCCCCAATTGGTAAATTCCTGAATGATAAAATCCCCAAACAGTTTTAAATAGCACCGAATTGGAAAATGCCCCAATAAGATAATTTGCAAGTTGGCAAATTCCCGAATAATAGAGTTTTCAACAGTTTTTTAATATTACTGAATCTAAAAATTTCGGAATAATAAAATACCCAAAGTTGAATAATTTCTAGATATTAAAATTCTCAAATAAAAAATTTCCCGCATGAAAAAAAATTCCGAATAATGAAATTCCCTAAATGAAAAATTCCCCAACAGTTTATAATATTACCGAATAATAAAATTCCCGAATCCGAAAATTCCTGAATGATAAAATTCACGAATTGAAAAATTCGCTAACAGTTTATAAATATAACCGAATTGGAAAATTTCCGAATAATTGAATTTTCGACAGCTTATAATATTAAAAAATAACAAAATTTCCAAATAAGAAAATTCCCGAACCATAAAATTCCATAACAGTTTAAAATAGTGCCGAATTGGAAAAATTCCCGAATAATAAAATTTTAGACAGTTTATAATATTGAAGAATAATAAAATTTCTAAATAATAAAATTTCTGAATTGGAAACTACCTGAATTATGAAACTCCCTAATAGTTTAAAATAGTACCAAATTGGAAAAACTCCCAAATAATATAATTTCCGAATATTCAAGTCCTTAAACAACGAAATTCCCGAATAATTAAATTTTCAAAAGATTATAGTATTACCGAATAATATAATTTCCGAATAATAAAATTCCCAAATTAGGAAAATTGACTAATGATAAAATTCCCGAACACTTTGAAATAGTAAGGAATCGGGAAATTTCGGAATAATGAAATTCCCAAATGATAAAATTCATGAATTATAAAATTCCAAACAACAAGATTCCCGACTAATTTACTTTTCGAGAGTTTATAGTATTACCAAATAATAAAATTCTTGAATAATGAAATTCTCGAATTATGAAATTCCCGAACAGTTTAAAGTAGTACCAAACTAGGAAATTCCCGAATAATGAAATTCCTGAATAATATAATTATTGAATATTAAAATTCCCAAATCATAAAATTCCTAAACAACAAAATTCCCAAAAAACTAAATTTTCGAGAGTTTATAGTATTATCTAATAATGAAATTTATAAATAAAAAAATTCCCGAATTGGAAAATTGCCGAATGATAAAATTCCCGAACAGTTTAAAATAGTACCGAATTGCGAAATTCCAGAATAATATCATTTTCGAATATTAAAATTTCTTAACAATAAAATTCACGAATAAATGAATTTTCAGAAGTTTTCAGCATTAGCGAAAAATAAAATTTCCGAATAATGAAATTCCCGAATTGGAAAATTCCTGAATGATAAAATTCCTATACAGTTAAAAATAATACCGAAATGGGAAATTTCTAAATAATAAAATTTCCGAATTATAATTTTCCCGAATTGAAAAATTCTGGGGTAACATAATTCCCGAATATTAAAATCCCCGAATAATTAAATTATAAAAAGATTATAGTATTATCGAATAATAAAATTTCCGAATAATGGAATTCCCGAATTGGAAAATTCCGAAATGATAAAATTTCCGAACAGTTTAAAATAATACCAAATTGGGAAGTTCCCGAATAACATAATTCTCAAATATTTAAATTGCCAAATTATTAAATTTAGAATAAGTTTAGAATAGTACCGAATTGGGAAATTCCCGAATAATAAACTTACCGAGTAATAAAATTTTCGAATAATAAAATTCCCGAATAATATAATTCCGGAATATTAAAATTCTCGAACAAAAAAATTCTCGAATAATTGAATTTTCAAAAGATTATAGTATTATCGAATAACAAAATTTCCGAATGATGAATTTCCCGGATTGGAAAATTCCCGCATGATAGGATTCTCGAATATTTTAAAATACCGACTTGGAAAATTCCCGAATAATAAAATTACCAAACAATAAAATTTACGAATAATAAAATTCCAGAATATTAAAACTCTCAAACAACAAAATTTCCCCAATAATTAAATTTTACAAAGACTATAGTATTATTGGATAACAAAATTTCCGAATAATGAAATTTCCGATTGGAAAATTCCCGGATGATAATATTCCCACATAAGACAATTCCCGAATAATAAAATTTCCGAATAACATAATTCTCGAATATTTAAATTTCCGAATAATAAAATTTCCAAATGATAAAATTTCCCAATTGGTAAATTCCTGAATGATGAAACCTCTAAACAGTTTTAAATAGTACTGAATTAGAAAATTCCTTATAATATAATTCGTGAGTTAGCAAATTCCCGAATAATAGAATTTTTGCCAGTTTTTTAATATTAATGAATATGTCGATTTCGGTATAGTAAAATACCAAAAATTGAAAAATTTCTAGATATTAAAATTCTAAAATTAAAAAACTTCTAAATTAAAAATTTCCCGAATAAAAAAAATTTCCGAATAATGAAATTCCCCCAATAAAAAATTGCCTCACAGCTTGAAATATTACAGAATTGAAAAAATTACTGAAAAATTAAATTTTTGACACTTTATAATATTACCGAATAATAAAATTCCCGAATCCGAGAATTCCCGAATAATGAAATTTGCTAACAGTTTGAAATAGTACCGGATTGGAAAAATTCTCGAATAATAAAATTTTCAAAAGTTTATAATATTAAAGAATAATAAAATTTCCAAATAAGAAAATTCCCAAATCATAAAATTTTTCACAGTTTAACATAGTACCGAATTGGAAAAATTCCCGAATCACAAAATTTTCGACGGTTCATAATATTGAAGAATAATAAAATTTTCAAATAATAAAATTCCTGAATTGGAAAATTCCTGAATTATAAGATTCCCTGATAGTTTAAAATAGTACCAAATTGGAAAACTCCCGAATAATAAAATTCCCGAATTATAAAATTCCTGCATAAGAAAATTCCAGAATTAGAAAAATTCCAAATAATAAAATTTCCAAATAATAAAATGCCCGAATTTAGAAATTCCCTGAAAGTTTAAAATATAACTGAATTGTGAAATTCACGAATAATAGAATTTTCGACAGTTTATAATATTACCGAATTTAGAAATTTCTATATAATAAAATTCCCGAATTGAAAAATTCCCTGGCAGTTTAAAATATAACAGAATTGGAAAATTTCCGAATAATTAAATTTTCGACATCTTATAAAATTCCCAAATAATAAAATTTCCAAATGATAAAATTTCCGGATAATAAAAATCCCGAAGGATTTGAAGTATTAGCGAATTAGAACATTCCCGAATAATAGAATTATCGACAGTTTATAATATTACCCAATCTGAAAATCCCCGAATAATAAAATTGCCGAATTGGAAAATTCCTGAATAATTGAATTTTCGATAGTTTGTTATATTAAAAAATAATAAAATTTCCGAATAATAAAATTCTTAAATCGGAAAATTCCCAAATAATAACATTTCCGAACAGTTTAAAATAGTACTGAATTGTAAATTGCCGAATAATATAATTTACGAATATTGAAATTCCCAAATTTTATGAAAAAAAAATTTTTTTTTTAAATATTTTTAAACAAATTCCTGAAAAGTTATAATTTGGCAATTCTCTGTCGGGAATTTTATTATTTGGGAATTTTTCAATTTGAGAATTTTATTTTCTAGGACTTTTTGGTCGTTCCTACAGTTTTTGAAAAAATAGTAAGCCAAAAATCAGAATAATAATAATAATAATAATGTTCGCGCGTTATTTACTTTTTTTTCATCGTCTAATCTGGATTAATATAAAAATTTTGCTAATGTTTGAATTAGAAACACTTTTTAAATTCGAAATTATAAATGATAAAAATCTTTGTGTTCTCAAAGCCTATAAGGAAATATTTATTTCCACTTTAGGCTGATTTTTAAATTTGTAGAATATTTCATTTAGCACAAAAATAATATTACAACGCAAAACATAATACTTAACACACATTCTAATCTTGATCAATTCTGAAGATTCATTGGGCAATAAGTCTAGAAGAAACGCAAAATTTCGTTGTGTAGGATCAATAACCTTGTTCTTCTACTCTATTTATTTTAAAGAATAAATAAAGCTCTGATACCGGATTAGTATATATAGCAGCCATTTATCTAGTCACTCCTCTCACGCAATTACGAAAAAAGTTATAATTTCTCAATCATTGTGTCTTTACAATAAAAATGAAGATTATTACTGGAATTTTGTTCCACGTATTCGTAGCATTTCTGTATTTCCAACGTAAGTCTAATATAATTTTTAAATAATTAATTATGAAACATATGGTACCATCCCATCGGTGCATCTTTCCAGATGGGACTCTCCCAGCGGTGCACCTGCACATATGGGACACTCCCAACGGTTAAAAACGAAATTTAGAAGCGCATGTATGAGTTGTTTATAACATGGACGTGTACATATGGTTCCTCGCTCAAAGTTGAAAATGCACATATGGGATGCTCCCA
>JAUELO010455645.1:0-10503 GCA_032357855.1 Amphibolips quercusostensackenii | reverse complement strand
AATTTCAAGGAAGCTATTTGTCACAGGGAAGAAAGTCCTCAAATTTTAAAGTGACATACGGAAACTCATACCCCTTCCTTATAATAAATATTGTTGCAAATCCAAACTATTTAATTTATTTCAGGGTATGTATCAGGTACAAATACCTATATTAGGAACATTTTTTGTCTGTAACTATACATGCACACAAAATGAGATATCGAATTGTAATATTGAGAAATTAAATTAAAGTCAATAAGAAAAATTGATCTATTGTCCAAAATGAAAAAGTCATCACAAAAACCAGTCTTCATAAATTGTTTCTAAATATTATTTCTATAAGCGTTTGTAGATCTAGATAAACATTTAAACCAGTGTTGGGTAATTTTTTTTAAGTGATTAGTTACAGTTACGTTACTTGTAACTGTAACTAGTTTTAGTTACTAAATGAAATAACTTTAGATTAGCTAAAAAGTTACTCTTTTACTTTCCTAATTCTTTCATTTGAAAATCAAAATAAGTACAAGGTTTCCAGTGTTTCTGAGGAACAAAATCGAGGTGTTTTTCAAGTTTTCCAGGTTAAGAAATTAAACTTTTCCGGTCTTCTCTTTTTACATGAAAAAAAGAAATAACCGTTTGTTACGCATTTAATAAAATGAGGCATTTCATCTTTTATTGGCCAACAATTTCTAAAGAAAGCAAAATTATAAGTAAACAAATTCTTAATTTTTTCGAAAAAAAGTCGCCTTTGAGAATTCTTTGGGAACGTTTGAAAATCTTCATGAAGTCTTTCAAATTTTTGAAATATTTAAAATCTTTAAGAAATCTTGAAATTTTTTGAATCTTTGTGATATTTCGTTAAATTTTTTTTAAATCTTTGTTTGCAAAATATTTTGTGTTCGTTTAAAATCATAAAAAAAATTTTTAATCTTCTCAAATTTATCGAAACCTTTTAAAATGTTTTAAATCTTTAAAATATGAAATCTTCGAAATTCTTTAAATATTTTTAAATCCTTATGAATCCGCTAAAATATTTTTGCAATCTTTCTAGAATCTCTTTGACTGGTTTAAAGTCATTGAAATATTTTATATCTTTTAAAATCCTTGGGAAATTCGCATGAAATCTTTTAAATTTAATGCATACGCCTTTTTTGAATCTTTGAAATCCTTGAAATTTTTGAAAGGTTTGGGAAATATTTTTAAATCTTTGTGAAATCTTTTTAAATATTTGTAAAATTATTCTTTAATCTTGGCTTGTAAAATCTTTTGCATTCGTTGAAATCATTTAATAATTTTAAATCTTTGTGAAATCTTTTGAAATCTTTCAACATGTTTTGATACTTTTTATAATAATTTCAAATCTTTGAAATCTTTTAAAATATTTTAAATCTGGTGTACTGTACTCTTTTTTAGATATTTGAAATCGTTCCAATCTGTTAAAAGTTTTCAAATCTTTGTTAATTTGTTGCAAAATCTTGCCGAGCAAGATTTTTCAGTCACATTTGTCAAACAAACAGTTGTATTCTGAAGCAAAAAATATGAATTTTTTACTGGAAAAATGAATTTTCATATCAGAAAGGAGACTTTAAAACAAAAGAATAAATTTTTAACAAAAAAGTCACTTTTCAAATAAATATTTGGACTTCCTACCAAAATAGTAAAATATTCAGCAAAATACATGAATTTTTCACCCAATTGTTGAATTTTCATATTAAAAATATTAATTTTCAACAAAAAAGTTACTTTTCGACAAAATAGTAGAATTTTTTGCCATTTCTGAGTCAAAAAAAACAAATCTTCAACAAAATATTTAAGTTTTCAATAAAAAGTTAGCTTTTAACACAATAATTGAATTTTCTACCAACATGTTCTAATTTTCTTCCTAAACAAAATTTGAAACGATATAGTTGAGTTTTCTCACAAAAAGATGAATTTTTGACTAAAATTATAAATCTTTAACCACACAAGTGAATTTTTAATAAGTAGTTTAACTTTCAACCTAATAGTTACATTTTCAATCAAAAAATACAATTTTTCAACAAAATAGCTGAACTCTCTACACAATTTTTTTTGCTAAAAGAGATGAATTTTGAAACAAAAAACAATAATTTTTGAACCAAAAACAACAGGTCTCAGAAAAAAAATTAAATTTTCGACAAGAGTGTTCTTTATTTTTCAATTTGCTTGTTTACCTTTCTACCAAAATGATTGAATTTTTATTAAAATACATGAATTTTCAACCAAAATAGATGAATTATGAACAAAAAGTATAAAAAATACCATAATAATGAATTAATATAACTTATTATTATTTATAAAAGTTGATATTGTTTCAACTAAAAAATCTTTAACCAATTCAGATTAATTTTCTACCAAAGTAGTTGAATTTTCAACAACAAAGATGAGATTTTTTTCGAAAGATATAAATTTTGAAACAAAAAAGTCGAGTTTTCAACTAAGAAGGAAACGAAATTTGCACTGAATTGTTGAATTTTTAATTTAAAAAGACCTTTTTTTTAACAGTTGAATTTTCAAACCAAGAATAAAAATTTGTAATAAAAAAGTGACTTTTCAACCAAATAGCTAAGCTTTCTATTAAAATAGTTGAATCTTAAACAAAAATTTACTTTTTAATCAAATAGTTAGACTTTTAACAAAAATACTTAAATATTTAGCAAAATACATGAATTTTCAAATAAATAATTGAATTTTTATACAGAAAACATTAATTTTCAATTAAAAAGTTACTTTTTGACCAAATATTTGAATTTTCTGACATTTTCAAGCCAAACAATGAATCTTTAACAAAATAGTTAAATTTTGAACAAAAAAATTAATTTTCAACCCAATATTTGAATTTTCTTTCAAGATATTTTAATTTTTTACCAAAATATTTGAATTTTTTATAAAGAAAAAAATAAAACAAAGAAATTGAATATTCTAACGAAGAGATGAATTTTTAACTAAAAATTATGAATCTTCAACCAAACAAGTGAATTTTTTCCAAATTAATTTAACTATCAACTTATTGCTTAAATTTTGAATCAGATAATTAAATTTCATCAAAATACATGAATTTTCAACCAAAATAGATGAATTCTGAACGGAAAGTATAATAGTTCATATTAGTTGAACTAAAAAATCTTTATCCAAGTCGATTAATTTTCTACCAAAGTAGTTGAATTTTCAACAACAAAAATGAGATTTTTTCCAAAAGATATAAATTTTGAAACAAAAAAGTCTAATTTTTGACCAAGAAGGAAACAAAATTTGCACTAAATTGTTGACTTTTTAATTTAAAAAGAAGATTTTCTTAAAAACAGTTGAATTTTCGAAACAACAATACAAATGTTTAATGAAAAAGTGACTTCAACCAAATAGCTAAGCTTTCTATTAAAATAGTTGAATCTTCAACAAAAAATTACTTTCCAATCAAATAGTTGAATTTTTAACCAAAACAGTTACATTTTTAGCAAAATACATGAATTTTTAACTGAATGGTTAAATTTTTATACTGAAAACATTAATTTTTAATAAAAAAGTTACTTTTTGACTAAATAGTTAAGTTTTCTGCCATTTTCAAGCCAGAATGACGAATCTTTGACAAAATAGTTAAATTTCCAACACAAAAGTTAGTTTTTAACTTAATAGTTGGATTTTTTTCCAAAATATTTTGATTTTTTACCATAATAATTCAATTTTCTATAAGCCAAATTAAAGCAAAGAAGTTGAATTTTTTAACAAAGAGATGAATTTTTTAATAAAAATTATGAATCTTTAACCAAACAAGTGAATTTTTAACAATTTAGTTTAACTTTCAACTTATTAGTTAAATTTTGAATCAGATAATTGAATTTTTATCAAAATACATGAATTCTTAACCAAAATAGATGAATTCTGAACGAAAACTATAATAGTTGATATTATTTCAACTAAAAAATCTTTATTCAAATCAGCTTAATTTTCTACCAAAGTAGTTGAATTTTCGACAACAAAAATTAGATTTTTACCAGAAGATATAAATTTTGGAACGAAAAAGTCGAATTTTTAACCAAGAAGGAAACAAAATTTGCACTAAAGTGATGAATTTTTAAATTATAAAGAAGATTTTTTTTTAAACAGTTGAATTTTCGAACCGAAAATACAAATTCTTAATGAAAAAGTGACTCTTTAACCAAATAGCTAAGCTTTCTTTTGAAATAGTTGAATCTTCAACAAAAAGTTACTTTCCAATGAAATAGTTGGACTTTCAAAGAAAATAGTTAAATATTTAGCAAAATACATGAATTTTTAACTGAATTGTTGGATTTTTATACCGAAAATATTAATTTACAATAAAAAAGTTACTTTTCGACTAAATAGTTTAATTTTATGCCATTTTTAGGACAGAATGACGAATCTTTAACAAAATAGTTAAATTTCCAACAAAAAAGTTAATTTTCAACCTAATAGTTAAATTTTCATTCAAAATATTTTAATGTTTTACCAAAATATTTGAATTTTCTATAAGCAAAATTGAAACATAGAAGTTGAATTTTTCAGCAAAGAGACACATTTTTAACTATAAATTATGAATTTTCAACCAAACCAGTGAATCTTGAACAAGTTAGTTGATTGAATTTTTATTAAAATACATGAATTTTCAACCAAAATAGATGAAATCTGAACGAAAAGTATAATAGTTGATATTATTTCAAGTAAAAATCTTGAACCAAGTCAGATTAATTTTCTACTTAAGTAATCAACTTTTTAACAATAAAAATGAGATTTTTTAAAAAAGATATGAATTTTAATACGCAAGAGACAAATTTTCAACCAATAAATGAAAAAAATGGCACTAAGTTATGAAATTTCTAAACCAGAAAAACAAATTAGCAAAAAAACAGTTAAATTTTCGGAACAAAATTACAAATTTTTGATAGAAAAGTGACTTTTCAACCAAATGGCTAAGCTCAATAATAAAATATTTGAATTTTCATCAAAAAAGTTACTTTTCAATCCAATAGTTGGACTTTCTACCAGAATAGGTAAATATTCAGCAAAGTATATGAATCTTCAACCAAATGGTTAAACTTTTATACCAAAAATAGTAATTTTCACCAAAAACGTTACTTTTCGACCAAATAGTTCAATTTTATAAAATTTTTAACCAAAAAAGATAAATATAACAAAAAACATTAAAGTTTTCAACAAAAGAGTTAAATTTTCAACAAAAAGATTTTTCATTTTTCAACTTATTATTTAAACTTTCCTGCAAAATAATTAAATTTTAAACAAAATACATGAATTGTCAACCAAAATAGGTGAATTCTGTACGAGAAGTATAATATCTGATATTATTGCAACTAAAAATCTACCAAAATTGTTGAATTTTGCCAAATTTTCAACCAAGAAAGAAGCAAAATTTACACTGAATTGTTAAATTTTTAAGCCAAAAAGACGAAATTTGTACAGAGCAGTAAAATATTTTAACCGAAAATACAAATTTTTGATAAAAAAGCGACTTCTCAATCAAATAGCTATACTTTCTACCAAAATAGTTGAATTTTTACCAAATTACATAAATTTTCTAAACAAGTAGTTGGATTTTCAACAAAAATAGATAAGATCTGAATAAAAAATATAATATTTGATATTATTTTAACCAAAAAAGATTTAAATTTGAAATCAATTGAAGTTGAATTCAACCAAAAAATACTTATTAAAAAAAAAGCTGAATCCTCAACTGAAAGAGATAGATTTTCTACTCATAACTTAACCAAAAACCTCTGCTAATAAGAAATGACAAGAAACATGAAGTAACTTTAAAGTAACTATACTGCAAAAATCGTAACTAAGTCACGTTCCAAGTTAGGTTTTAAAATAGTAATAAAGGTACCCTAAAGGTTACAAATAACGTAACTTTTCGGTATTGATGTTACTTGTAGCAAGTTACTACCTAACTCTGTTTCAAACTCAATATCTCATTGCGTGTAGTCATGTAGTGACACACAAAAAATTTAATTAGTTGATAGGTATTCTTACCTTATGCATGCCTTTAATGATTTAATTAATGATAAAAGTCTAGGCATTTAAATTGTAAAAGTTATTTGAAACTATGTTGACATTAGAATTCTAAAAATTTCTAGTCACTAAAAGGAAGATAAAAATATTAATTATTTATTCGTTTGGGTTTTAGAGAGTCATATGTATGATTCTCTAATGACAAAGTTCACGTAAGTTTCGTTTACTTTGTGAGAGTAAAGTTAGTTTGTTCACTAAACTAAGTCCAAACTTCAGAATCTGAAGGCAGAAACATGTTGTTGGATAACTGGTTGAAGGTGTTAGAAAAAATTGATTTTATTTTTTTTATATTTTTTTTTTTGCAAATCGAATGCCTTTGATTTCGAGAAAACCAGAAAAGGTAAAAAAAAGAAATTTTGGAAATAGGAAATTGAACTATGGGAGAAAGTAACGTATAAGAACCCTGAACAAATATAATTAATTGCCTTGGTTATACTCGTTAACAAAATATTCCATAATGTAATATATTGTGCAAAATATATATAAATTTGTTATCTTACAAATTTTCAATGCCATGTTTTAATTAGGGGCTGTTCAAAAATTACGTCACGCTACTTTAAAAACTTTTTCCAGTCCTTCCCTTCTTCGTCACAAATCATTACACAAAGCTTAAGCCCCCCAGGGTGACATCGCAAATACGACCCCCCCCCCCCTTAATTCAAAATTGTTTTTTCGATGTAATTTGATAAAAGCCTAAAGTAAATAATACACAAACATAATAATTCAACAGAGTTCAGAGCCGAAAATGTTCTCTAAAGAGGAAAAGCAGGGTAATTTTTCACGAAAATCAGGGAAATAATTAAGGAATCAATTCTTTTAAACAAAATTAGTTTATAAGTACCATACTGAATTTAGTATAAAGCGCTTAAGATTTCAGGTAAAAAAATATTCCAGTTTCAACAAATTACTTAAATTTAAAAAAAAATACATATTAATTTTCTACTAGAAGAGATGAATATTAAACGAAAGAGCTAAGTTTTCAAGATGAAAAGTCAAATGTTTTAGAAAAAAGTTGACTTTACAACCAAAAAGGGTTGACTTTAAAACCAAGAAAGATCATTTTTTAATCAGATAGTTGAATTTTTTAACAACCGAAAAAATTAATTTTCAACAAAAAGTTGTATTTACGACAAAATATTTAAATTTTCAAGCAAAATAGAAGAATTTGTAACGAAACAATTGAATTTTCAACACACAGAGGTAAATTATGAACCACATGATCGAATTTTTAAACAAAAATGAATAACATTTGATCGCAAACAGTTGCAATATCAATCAAATTGTTCAATCTTTATGCCATAAAAAAAGTTGAATTTGTAACCAAGAAGTTTTTCACTAAGAGGATGAGTTTTAATATGAAAAGACGAAATTAGCACAAAGCAATTGCATTTTTAAACAAAAAGACTCATTTTCAAAAATATAGTTTAATTTTGAACTAAACAGTTGAATTGTAAAACAATTACTTGAATTTTTAGCAATAAAATTTAATTGTCAATTAAATGGTCGAATTTAGAAGAAAGATTGAACTTAAACTAAACATAGTTGTATTTTCAACTAAATAGTGAAATTTTTACGCCAAAAAGATAAATTTTTTAGAAAAAGTGAAATTTTTAATCAAAAAGGATAAATTTTATATAATATATATATTGTAGTTCATATATAAACCAAAAAAATATTTTTATTTCAAATCAAAAACTAAATTTTAAATCTGAAACCAAAAACTTAACCAAAATTCACAGTTGAATTTTATACCCAAAAAGACGAATTTTTCACAAAACAAGTAAATTTTTGAACGAAAAATTTATTTTTAAGAACAAAATTATTTTTGAACTAAATATTTGAATTTTAAACTGAAAACGATATATTTTTAACTAAAAATGGAACAGTCAAATTTTTAGTTAAAAAAATTGTGTTTCAACCACATAAAAACGAATTTCCAACAAAATTATTCAATTTTTCAACACCAGAGATTGTTCTTTAACTAGTGAAATGAATTGTTTACAACGTTTGCTGAGCTTTCAGACAGATAGTTGAATTTTCAATCAAAAGGATGAATTTTCTACAAAAAAAGAAGAATTTACAACAGAATACATAAATTTACAACCAAATCTTCGAATTTACAAATGAAACATTTTCAAACAATAATGAAATAGCTAAATTTTCAGTTTAAAAAAAAAAACTATTTTCAAACCAAAACGGAACGACTTTTCAACAAAAATGACCAATCTTCAATTAAAGAGTAGAATTTTTTACTACAGGAGATGAATTCTAAACCAAAAATATAATAGTAGACTTTTCACTTGAAAAGAATTAACTTTAAACGAATAATAGTTGGATTTTCTTATTGGGTTCTATTCAGTTCGCATTCAAGTAGAAAAATGAAAAAAGGGAAACATTTCTGAAAATAGAGGATAAACAGGAATTCTCTAAAAAAAAGGCTAAGAGAGAAATATGAAAAATGATTTTATTTATTTTAAAAAATAAAAGGAAAAAATATGCAAAAAATATACCGCTTACATTTTCTTATAGCGTATTTAATTATTTGAAAATATTGGTGAGCAGGCATAAGCAGATTGAAATGTTCAAGGCTTTCATTGTTCGATAAACAAAGTTATGAAAAATTTCTAAAACATAACTTTTTCTTCTAAATAACAATATTAAACGTGACATATAGCTATAAGATAATATTTTTTTTTTTCATTTATCAACCTTTCAAAGTGATATTTTTTTTAGTTTAAAAAAAGGGAGGCAAAAAAGTACATAAAATTGCGGTCCGTAATTTATGATGTCATATAATGCTGTCCTTATTTTCGGATTCGCCTTCATTCGCACTCTTAAATTTCTAAAAAATGAAAATTTTCATTTTTTATCATATTAAATTACATTTTTTCATCTCTATGATGCGAGCATGAGATAAACTCCTATGAGATATATTCAACATATTACTGCAAAAAAAATATCTAAGGAAAAAATATCGATAGTCTTCCTGAGCAAAATGATGTTAAAAATGTTTAGAAAAACTTATAGAAAAGTGATAATTAAAGGATTAAAAAATTCATGGACGATTTTTTTTGTTTGCATAAACAATTCAAGAGACTTTTTATGGTCTTAATGCGTTACTTTTCTACATAGTTTTATTACCGATTGCCAAAATTTTGTTTTTTCGACCTACCCTAATAATTATTCATCGAATTAAGAAAAATACTTCTCAGGCGCTAAGAGTTGATACAATTATTGCAAGTAAATAATAACATAACTTAAAAAAAGTTTATTTTCAATTAAAAATAGTGTAATTTTAATTAAATATAGATTGAATATAGATGATAAAAATATATTTAACTAGAAGAAATATCCCTTTGAATAAGTCGACATTTTTTTTAAATAAAAATAAAACGCCTAATTTGTTAGCTTGAGATAAACATAAAATATTCAATCTATCTCAAAATTTAACTTAAGGCTTAGAATGTATCTGATTTTTACGCAAAGTTGTGATCGATAATATATTTTTTTTTTATAATTGCAATTTATCTTGAGCATGCACTTTTTCGGTCATGACATGCACAAAACGCAATGTCATCCATAGTAGGGAACTTGGTAACAAGGCCGAATCCTAATGTATTTGTAAGAAAGTCAAGGTTAATTGATTCGAAGTGCTTTTATTCGGGAATCCGTTTTGTCAATTTCCCAGGGATATTGTTATAATTTTTCACCACCCTCACGGAAAAAAACACGACTACACCATCTAGAAGGCGTTAGGGTGGGTCAAAAAAAATTTTTTTTTGAAATTGAAAATGGAGCTATGTGAGAAAGTAACGTATGAGGATTCTGAAAAAGTATAATTAGCTTGGATATGTTTGACAAAATGCTTATTTTCTTAATTTTTATATTTTTGTAGAAGTCAAGTTTTTCGAAATTTGTGGAGGCCTCAAACGACTCCCAAAATTTTTACAGATTTTTATTTGCAACCCTTACAGAGATAATTAATGCTTAGTGGACCCCTTTTTAAAAAAATAATAAAATAAAATAATACACCAAAAATTTTTTTTTATTCTTGGAAATCTGAAGTGTAAATATAGTGAATATTTTCTAAATATGATTTTGATTTTTTAAATTATTTTTTTTTAACTGACTTTAAACATTATTTTTGACAAAAGAGGGTGACTTAGTAATGAAAAAACACTCGAAGAAAATGATAAGTTAAAAATAATATATAAATTCAGTTGAAAAAAAAATAATTTAAAAAAATCAAAACCCTAGTTTGAAAAAATTCAAAACCTTAGTTAAAAAAAATTCAAAATTTTTATACTTACGATTTCCTAGAGCAATCAAATTTTTTAGGGTATTTTGACCAGTATCAATGTTCTAGATACCTAAAAAATCCTGCGCGGGCAAATTCTCATCGCGCGCTACGCGCGCGGCTCGCTTCGCTCGTAAGTTAGAGCGCGCCTAGGGTGCGCATCT
>JAUELO010455635.1:0-12828 GCA_032357855.1 Amphibolips quercusostensackenii | reverse complement strand
AAGGAGGTTATGGAAGGCGATGGAGGAGAAGGGACTCATAAGAGGCCTGATCGAGAGAATAAGGAAAGTATATTAGAAAACAAAAGATAACGTAAGAAAAAGCGAGCAGATCTCGGAGGATTTCCGGATGAAGAGGGGGTTAAGGTACTAGTATCTGCTCGACACAATGCTTTTTACGATATTAATTGCGGATATGAAGAGTAGGCCAGAGGTGGGAGTAGTAGGAGAAGTCAGGGTAGAAAGGATTAGGATATGATTCCTTGCGTATGCAGATGACATAGTGTTGACAGCGAAAAGAGAGGAGACCTTAAAAGAGATGCTGTAGAGGTTGATAGATTACCTGAAAAAGAATAGGTTAACGCTGAATGCAGAGAAGTCTAAGGTTATGGTGTTCAGGAAAGGCGGTAAAAGTAATGAGAAAGAGCAGTAAAAGTGAAAGGTGAAAGGACAGGCTGCTGTGGAGGTAAAATGTTTGTGTACCTGGGCTTCTTGTTCTTAAAAAATGGGATAGTGGATGGTCACATAAGAGGAAGCGTGAGGAAGGCAAATGTGATGATGAGGTAATTATAGGCGTTGTAAAAGAAGTTTTCTGCAGATACATTTGGAATAAGAATAAAATTGTTCGCATCGTTAGTAATAAGTGTCTTATATTATACAGTGGAGGTGTGTGAGTGAAAGAAAAGTAAAGGGGTAAATAGAATACAGAAGAGGTATGTAGCGTGAACACGAGTTTTGTCAAGGAATACATCTAATCATATTGTCAGGAGAGAGACAAGGAGAACGAGTCAAGGGATTAACGGTAAGTCTAGCGTGTGAATATAAGGAGAGGTTTTTGTAAAAGGGGTCAAATAAGCTGGTCAAGAAGTGTTGGTAGGAGAAGGAGAACAGAAGAGGCAGGTAAAAATAGAGTTTTGGAAGAAAAGGTATTTTAAAATGATTGACTGCAGATGGATGGTGTAAAAAGGATGCACTAGAGGGAAAAAATTGTATGAGATGGTTGAGAAAAACGGCATTGTGAGAGAGAGAAGGCAGTAGAAGAAGAGAGAATAAGGAGGTCCAGGTTTAACGGGAAGCATAGGTGGATTATGCCAAAATAGAGCGCAACATTTGTGTCAGAAAGAAAAGAAAGAGAGTTAGGTGCCTGTAACGAGGATGAGACGTGAGTGCATGGAAGGTTTTAATAGGTTTTGGCTTTCTGGGAAGACGAGTGCGAAGAGATACAAAGGAGTGAGATAAACATAAAGGTATAAATGCATGAAAGGGGAGACAAAAGGCCAATAGCATGGGTGAAGGGGGGTGTTGAGTAAGATGGAGAGAAAAAAAACGAGGAGAAATAAAGAAGGAAATTGTAAATAGAAGAGAAAGTAGATATAAGTAAAATGTGAATATTGTACATAGTAGATAAATATTAGGTAGTAACCGCGGGGGCAGAGTTTGCCAATAAGAGGAAGAGCGCACTAACCGTACTGGGTCGCACTGAACACAGAAATCATTCTGAAAACAGAATAACGAAAAAATCCTTAAAAATTGACAGATTTTTGCTTAGTACGCTCATCCCAAAGAGCCTAATCACAGTGCAGTGTAAGTGTTACCTTTTTTGTATACGCTCATTCCTAGACAAAAGACAGTCAACGATAAAAAAAGACACATGTTGGAGTTCCCAATTTTGAAAATGCATTTTACCTAGTGCTATAGTGCGCAATAATTCACTCTATTTAAGTATTTTTAGTCCTCAGATTGCGTTCTTATTTGTGAAAATTTACGTAAAATTTTTCTAAATGTTTTTAAATTAAAGTCCAGGTGGACTTATCTTAAGAGGAGAAGTGTTTCTTTTAGTAAAAATACGAAATTTTGCTGAAAAAAATTATATCACTAGTTTATGGCTTTACCAATTTCCAGTGTCAAAATAACAAAAGTTTTTGTTTGCAAATTGTACTATCTATTATACTTTGACCTTTATAAACTAGGAAACTTGTAATTTTGTGATAAATAATTTGGTAATTCAAAATTTGGAACTTGTCAATCTCAAGAACTACAGGCACTGTTGGATATAAAAAAAAAAATTGACAACATTTTTAGTTTTGCTATCAAAAAAACATAATTATTGCAGTTAAACAAAATTATTATTACATCCAAAATAAATACAATGCAGGTAAATAATATAGATATTCTGTGAAATTTAAAGCGGATTAGTCATAATCCTTAGAGGTTTTAGAACCTTTTTTTGTTGATGTCCTGATTTTGATTTAAAGACGGAAAATGAAGTCTAGCTGGCGGCAAGAAACAACACTTACAAAAACGTCTTAGCTGTATCTTGGCTATGTCTTGGATGAAGACTTAGCTAAGACAAATTATTTTTCCCTAGAATAGTCTGGGTACACATTGCAGGAATTTTCTATACGTTGAATAGGTCTAAACATTTTACGTATTCAATGTTAAAAACATCAGTAACTAGGCTTTTTGCACCTGATGCAGAGGGATAATCCCTCCCCCTTTGGCTAATAAAAAATAGAACTGCGGAAAATTATTTAAAAAATTTCAAGATTCAAGGGTAAAATAGCAAACCTGAAACTTATTTTGAAATTTAATTTTAAAAATAAAAAATCTCATATACAAATTCTTCGACATGGTTTCGACTTGAAATACCCTCAGTCAAGACATGCTAAAGTCAAAAATTTTACTGCAGCATGTCGTTTATTTTAGACTCAGCCAAACTATTATTTATATATAGAAGACAAGTTTCTATATCTTAAACACATATATTTATATCTTGAGTCGATTTTTTATGACACCAAGATGAGCAGCTTATAAATTCGGCAATATAACTGTCCTAACAAAAAGGTTGATTCCGACTGTCATAAAAGCTAATTGATCTAATGATCAGGCAATTTTGTATATTTTCACACAATATAAATATTGAATATAATGCATAATGAATATAATGTCTAAAAAGGTTCTTTTTAAGACAAGTTCACTCCGAATTAAAATTACCCTGCTAAGAGCATAAAAGTGAGACATCTGACGTCTTGTCTCAGTTTTAAGACGTAGCAAGACAATCACTAAGTCAAACTCAAATCGAAACATTTTTACTCGAAATGCAATTTTTTTAATATTACCTTAAAAGTTCAGGTATTTTTGTAATTTTTGTTATTAAAATCTGTAGCAATCCCTTAAAATTTTATCATTTCTTTTAAAATTCATTGGAATCCCTTAAATATGGTGAAATCCCTTGAAATCTGTAAAATTCTCTAAATCCATAAAAGTACCTAGAAGTCCCTTGAAATTTCATGCAATTTCACTTATTTCATCAATCTTTCTAGAAATCTGTTAGAATCCTATAAAATCTTTTTATTAACCCTTATATCCTGGATACTTTTTAAAAATCCTTTGAAAATCTCGTTATGTTCGTCGAAATCTTTTTAAATACCTTTAACACTTCAAAATCCTTTCAATTACCTTGCAATTTATAACATCAATCAAATCTTGTAAGATTCCTATTAATTCACAAAAATCGAATAAAAATTCCGTAAAACATTGCTATACATATATAACTAAGCTGCAAATTAAAACACTTAAAATTATTTTTATTTTAAGTCGTTTCTGATAAATGAATAATAATTGATCGATGTTTGAAAGAAGTCTGAAATTTTAAAGATTAAAGTCTTCCTCTTTCAGACCATTCAGTTTTAAATTGTTTAGTTTTGAATATTTCATTTACAATTCCTTACTGTAAATCCACATTGAAATGTTGCTAAACATTGAAAAATCCTGTCTTTTAATTATTATTTAAAAATCTAATAGCTCAAAAATAAAATATTTAAGATTGGAACAATATTTGAATACTAATTGAAATGAAATAAGAGCGTTTCATTATAAATCTATTTATTTCAAGTTATTTAAAAATTACAAATAGTTTATGAAGTTTCAATTCATCTTTTACATTTTTTAATCTACTTACAATTTTGATTCAAAATAGTTCAATTTCCCACTTGAAAACCTGTAAAGTTTCTAATTTTAAACAGTTTTAGAATCTTCTTGTAAAGTAAATCATTGTTCAACTTTTGGTACTCAAACTACAGTTTAATTTAAAAAATCATCAAACAATTCATATTCACAGTTGATTAACTTAAAACTCTTTTAATTACAAATTTTGTATTTCAAACGCATTTAATTATTAGTTATTCAGGACTCATGAACTGCATTTTTGAATTCGTTAAATTGAAAATGTAGGTTTCAAAATAAAAACCTTAAATGGAACATTTGTAATGTAAAATATTTCAGAATTACGCATTGTAAGCTAAACGATTTCATATTTAAAAAATTGACAACTTAAATCAACATTTTTAAAAATGTACAATTCAGTTGATTATAAATTACATTATCTTATTTAATACCAACCATCCTGCAAAATTCTTTGAAATGTAATTTGGTTCCTAGGTATTTTTTAAAATACAATAACTTACCTCAAATATACCCTTGAACCATTAACCATTAACCTTGAATCCATTGATATCTTATATGTACTTTTAGAATCTCTTAAATTTCTTAAAGTCCTTGGACATCTCACATTTTTAATTATTTCTACATATTTCTAACAACTTTATTATAGAAATAACATTATGAGCCTATACTAATTTTCCTAAAATGTTTTTTCATATGGGCCTTTTTCAATTTGAAATAAAAGTCGCATATTTATTCTTTCTTAATTTATTTTTCAGAGTTTTTTTTTTAACAAATATTATTATTAATAATATAATAAAGAAAAATTATTTACACTACATTTTTTGTCATCAGGAGAATAAAACAGTTTTTAAATATGTGATCTTTTTATAAGACCAGATTTCCCGTCCGTGCTTATTAACTTAGGCCCTACACACTTATTTTTTTAAAACCTGAGGCTTGGGTCATTCATTGTAAGCGTACAAACATATTCTTCTACAATATTTGCATAATAGAATAACAAAAATTTTTTTTCATATCTGTTTCCAGCAAAAAGAGGCTAGGGTATTGCTGAAGGATTAAAGCTTTGAGACTAAAAATGCATTAACTTTTTATTGTAACTACCACCTACTTGTAACACTTTGATTCTTTTTCAAATATAAAACAATAGCATATTTTATTTTTAATTTTTGTTAATTAAATTAATGGTTCAACTGATAATCGCCTACAATTACTGTTTTAAAATTCTTTGAGATTGGGCGATGATTGCCTAAGGGTGATCCCTCTATTTCTTTTTGCGTCATATCTTTAATAGCGCCACTGTACATGTTTATTTTCACCCGTTGTTGATGACACTGTGTTATTGTATATATTCCACGAAGGAATGCCTTATCACTCTCTAATATTGCAAGGACGTCACCATTGGCCATTGATATTACCGTTTTTTCTTCGTCTGTAATGGGCTCTAGGACCTGATATTTTCCTCTTATCAGAATTGGTTTATCGCGAGGAAAAGTGTATTTTCGAATTTCAAATCGCAGGTTTGGATGCACGTTAGAAATAAGCCGAATATCTCTATATTCTTCAGGTCTAAATGTATTTATACGTAAAGAAGTCTCCGTGCCAGGAGGAGACCTGGTCCTGACACGAAGAGAAGACTCGGCAGGAGGTGATCTGGACCTGGCAGGAAGTGAAGACTCGGCAGAAGGTGATCTGGACCTGGCACGAAGAAGAAGCTCAGTAGGAGGAGAAGGTCTGGAACGGGGAGCACATGGAATAGGTGCGCTATCGGGTGAACACTCAAACGATGAACTTTTAAACGGTGAACTAAACTCTGCAACAAGAAATGTAGAATTAAATTTTCCTTGTTAATTTTTACATGACTATATGCAGGAGTTCAAAATAGTATTGTGAAATTTATTCCGCGGTCAAATTTTAAATCATTTCTTAACAGTAAACGTACCGAAGCTTCGGATTAACGGAAGTAACGTACTCTATTAGATCAAAGAAGGTTGGAATATCAAGAAGCGCGTACCTTAATTTTTGTTCTGGCATATTTTACCTGTTATGGATATTTCAACTTAGTATCGGTCAAATCTTCAGGAAGATTAAATTAAAATTCGTCAAAAAAGGCCGAACGGTCAACATAAAATACTTTTCTCTTTACACTATTTCTCATTTTTTCATCTATATGAGTTCTATATAAATAGAAACAAATAGGAAAATCCAACTATCTGCGGTTGGAAGTTATTCTTTTTTATTAAAAAGTTTACTATCATACGTTTAGTTAAAAATTAATATCTTTGGTTAACACTTTTATCTGCTGGTTGAAAATTTTATATTTGATTAAAAATTTATATTTTTTCAACCTAAAAAATCTCTTATTGTTGACTATTCGCCTTTTTTTATATTTAGTTTGTAAATTCACCTTTCTTGGCAGAAATGCAATCTTTTTTTGGTTAAGCATGCAACTGAAATTCAAATACCTAAATAATGCAGTTAAGGTGATTCTGTTTTGTTACTGGATTGAATTATTTTTTGTAAATCCGTTTTTCTGGTTTAATCCAACTGTTTAAGATTTAAAATAAAAATATTTTGTGATTGAAAAATCGACTTCTACGCTTCTGGTTGAGGATTAATATTGCTTAAAAAATCATGTTTCTGGTTGGAATTCTTACTGATTTATTCAAAATTAATTTTTTGTTCAAGGATTTATGATAATTTTAGTTAAAAATTAATTTATTTGTTGGAAAATGTAATAATTTTATTGGAAATTTGTTTTTTTTTGTCGAAAAATACTTTTTAAAATAATAAGATGAACTTTGTTATATTAATGAAACCTCACACTTTTTTTCGGAGTCGACTTTTTAATAAAAAACATATAATAAATCAACCTTAGGAGTAGAAAATCAATTGTTAAAAGTCGAAAAGTTTTAAACTTAAGAAGAGGAAGTTTTTTTAAAAGTTGTAATGTCTAATTTCGTCTAAAGGTGAAGTCGAATTTTCTAGCCCTATTTTATTATAACTGAGCATTTATGATCATTTTGGGTAAATATTTTTCTTCTGTAAGACCTTTTACCCCCTTCCCCATAAGAAACAGTAGTATTTTACGCAACACTTAGCCCCTGAATTCTTCTTACGTACTTTGTGGATGACCCCTCGTGAGTATACCATATGTTTACGTGTACATGTGGTACGAATTGCGTATCAATAGGGACGCTTTTCGAATTGAAGTTTTTTCAACACACAGTTTGGATTTTGCTAGAGTATATTTAGATTAAATTTGTACTTATTTCGGAAAAAAAACAAAGTTTTAATAAAAATAATTTTTGGTCTTTTTCCGTTCGCAAGCATTTTTCAGGTCAGTAAAATAAAAAAATTAGAATTTTTAAACCCAACACATTTCTGAATTTAGGCATCATATAAAATTTTTCAAATTAAGGCATCAGAACTCTTATAAATTTAAAATATTAAAGTTTTTAGATTTGAAATTCACAAATTTGTCAAACTTTCAATTATGTAACCTTAAAAATTAAAAGCTCATAGATAAATGATTTATAGGTAGATGATACATAAATCTGTTAATAGTATAATCTCTAAAGTAATTAAACCTATTTCTGCCGAAAAACTCTGACATAGCGTACAGTTTTTCAAAAATGTAAATTTTATTTTTAAGTCGATAGATATTCGTTTTGAATTACTACTTTCCGCTGAAAAACTTTAAAATAACCTACAATATTTTAAATGTTGTTAAAACTTTTTTCAAATCTAATAATTTTTTATTGAACATAGCAATTCTATGTAGAAAACTAATGTAACATAGCAAACAATCTTTCAAGATCCTGAATCTTGTTTAAATAATAATCATGTTTGTTTAAAATAACCGATTTAAGATAAAAAATGTTGACATAACATTGAATTGTTCCAAAATCATAAAAGAACAGCATAACTTGAAATTGTAAAAAAAATCTTTTTATTCTGATGAACTCCGGTAATTTTTTTTACCAGAAAAAGACATTAGGATAAATTGTTCGTATTTTTGAGTTCTGCGTATAACCGTACATAGAATTGGTCTCAAAAAAATTTTCAAAATGTGCTCACTTATTAAATTTTTATTCAGAATGGCTAACTAATAAACTTGACTTTCATTTTAGGATACTAAAAAAGTATAGCAAAGCACAGTCACAATATTTAACTTTAGGCTAAAGTAATTTTAAAATTTCAAAATTGTCTTTCTTTAGAAGCAAAAACTTAAAATGCAGCTAATATATTTGTTCGGTAAGATGTTCTTAAACACTTATTCCTAAACATTTTTATACATTATGTATATGAAAGAAGGGAAAAAATAGGCTTATGTGTCATTAAGTGAACAAAGGTAAAACAGTAATTAATAATAACATTTCAAGTTCGGGTAACTCCGTAAAGAAGAAGCATAGTCAAAAATGATTTATAAAATCAGGAAAAATATTCCCATTATTAATTGTAAATAATTTTTTAACAGTATTAAAAGCGAACTGAAAAAAATATTTCAGATTTAATTTGTTTATTTTAAAATAATTATTTGGGGTTTGATGTTTTTGCTTTTTCTCCAGGTAGAAGTTACTATAATTATTTAATCCTGATGATGCAGGGCTTAGTCCATTACTTCAAAGATTCTCTACAAATCTCTTTGGTACGTTTTTATCAAACAAATTTTATTAAAAAAAAATTTTTTCATAAAATGACAGTTTTAGGAGTCCTAAAAAATTTTTTTTTAGATAAAAACGTATTGAAAAGATTAGTAAAGAATCCTGCAAGGAATACAGTAAGTCCTACAATATTATGTTTTATCATATTTTCAACTTTTATCTAAACATAATGAAAAGATACAAAGATATGAATAACTAATATTAAATAAACAATTTTACGCTAAAATATTTTTTCCCAATATCGCCTTTAGTTCTCTTGTAAAATTAGGTATAATTAGGATTTACACTATTCTACTCGACTTCAGAAATCTTTTTTAACAATGTTTATTTTAAAACTTGAGATATCTTTATTGATAAAACCTTAATTCTATCTTGCATAGAACAGTCGACTTATAAACAATTTATTAGAAAGCAATCACATAAGCAAAACAGTTTTTCAAAATTACATCTCAAAATCAGGGTACTACGTAAAAAAAAGCATTGTTAAAAATTATTTATAAGATCGAGGAAAATATTCTCATTTTTAATTGTTACTAATTTTAGAGCAGAACTCAAGACAAACTTTGAAAAAATTATTTCAAGTTGAAATCGTTTATTTAACAATAGTTATTTATAGTTTAATGTTTTTGCTTTTTTCTAGTCTCTTAACTTATTATTTAAAGGATTTTCCAGAAATTCTTTCAGTTTATTTTTATTAAAGCAATTTCATATTAAAAGAGGCTTTTAATGAGTGACAATTTTATAAGTGCAAAATAAAATCTTTGAAAAAACACACAAAGCTCTAGATAATAATACTGAATAAACAATTTTTAGATGAAATATTTTTTTTCAAGTCGCCTTTAGTTCTCTTTTAAAATTATTTACAATCAATAATAGGAATATTTTGCTCCATTTTACAGATAATTTCTAACCACCCTCATTTTCTCGAAGTAAACTAATAAAGTTATTTTAAGTTCAAAAATACGTATTTCTGAAAAAAATTGATTAAATCGAAGAGAATATTGACATTCTTAATTTTAACTAATTTTGACATAGAACTGAGACGAACTTTGAAATAAAATATTTCAGCGTAAAATTGTTTATTCAGTATTCTTTATTCAAAGTTTTGTATATTTTCTTTATATATTTGGTCAAAAGTTGAGATTCTGATTTAATCCAAATGTTATGGGACTTATTTTATTCCTCGCAAGATTTTATACCAATCTTTTTGATACGTTTTAAATTAAATATTTAAAGCAACTTGTACTTAAGAAAAAAGCAAAAAATGAAACACCAAATAAATATTGTTTAATAAACAAATCAAACCTGGAATGATTTTTTTAAGTTCGCTGTCAATTCTGTTCCAAAATTAGTTACAATTAACGATGTGAATATATTTCTTAATTTTATAAATCATTTTCAACAATGCTCCTTTTTTACGGAGTAACCCGAACTAGAAATGTAATTTAAATTACTCTTCTACCCTTCTTTACTTATCTACACCTAAAACTCATTTCCTTCCTTCTTTCTTATACACAATATTGCGTACATGATAAAATTAATATAAAAAATGTTTTTATAATTAAGTTTGCACTTACCTTCTTGTATTCTGCATCGATTTTTAGCGAATGTTTGGAAATAAGTGTTTGGGGACATATTACCGACCAAATATATTTGCTGCATTTTAAGTGATCACTTCGAAAGAAAGGCAATTTGAAATTTTGAAACCACTTCAGTCTAGAGTTATATATTAGGTCAAATTTAGGTTCCTGAAAGGGAAATAAATGCAAAATATATAGAAATTGGGCATAATGCAATAATTTATATTACAATTGTTGTATTTGCAGAGGTCTCTTATTTGAATTTGGCACCTTCTCTTATTAAGTACCCCTGAAAGTGTTTAACAGCGCCATCTGTGACATGGAGATTATGGCGCTTGAAAGTACGGATACATCGATATTAGGTTAAATGAAAATTAGGATAAATGAAACTTATGACAAGTAATAATTCGGTATAATACTAAGTAGGCTACATGGAAGTTCGAGAAAATTGTGATTATGACAAATAGAAATTTGGATAAATACAAGTTAGGGTAAAGAATTATACAGAAGAACAAAAATTAGAATAAATCAAAATTAGGACAAATGGAAATTATAGCAAATAGTTATTCGAGAAAATGGAGCTTAGATTATAATTAAATTAGGAAAAGTAAAACTTGTGTTACATGACAGCTATGATAAATGAGAGTTAGTTTCACTAAAAACTATTGTAGATAAAAATTATCACAAATGTCGATTTGTGCAAATAAAAATTGGGTTATGTGGTTATTCGAAAAAATGAAAATCATGTCATATAAGAATTTGGAAAAACAGAAATCAGAATAAATGTAAATTAAGATAAATAAAAGTTCTGACAAAGAGAAATTAGGTAATTCAAGAATTATGCCACATAATAATTCGAACTTATCACAATTCTGGTTAGTGACAAATCGGAGAAATGAAATGTAGGTGAAAGGGCAATTTGAGTAAATAAAAAATATTGAAAATGAGTAGTAGTTAAAACGATTTTCGATCAAATGAAAATTATGTCAAGTGGAATTTGGGGAAAATTCAGAGCCTCTTCTTAACTGTATCCTTGATGAGTTTTCACTCTTCACGCAGTGTTCCCTTCATACATGTACCTATAATATGAAGTGTTTGGCTCCTTGATAGTTTTACTGCTTGCCATAAATCTATCATTTCCTGTATAAACCAAATTGGATTGCCGATTCCATCGAAAGTAGAGGGTTTCGGGATAATGCGCATACTTGCTGCTACATTAGTGCTATCCTGTCCTAATACCAAGGCTAAATAGTCTGTATCCATAACACGTATCTTTTGGTCCATTCTTTTTTGTCTGTGGTAAAAACTTCTAAAGGAATTGCCATTATTTTCTGATCGGTGCTCTATGATCTCTGTTATTTTTGTGAACATTGTTGTTTTTAGAGTAACCGTCTGCCTGGCCTCGTTTTACAGTCCTTCTAGATGCGCGAAACGTGATTTATCTTTATTATCATTTGTTTTAGCTCTGTTATTCATTCTACTCATTAGATTCAATTTAATCTCTTTTATCTCATTATCAAGATTCTTATTGACTCGCTCTATAAAGTGTTATTCATAAAAAAAGTGTCTCAGGTTTCTTGCTGTCTCGTCTTACAGTTATCCCAAATCTAGGTGCTTTTTTCTGTTACTAAGATCATATCACTGACTTTTCGCATTTCTGTGCGTAAAGGTGTTTCTCCCTCTCTCCTCGGTAGGTCACTAACAGAATTCTAAAATTGTGAAAAGTTGAAGTCGAAAAATTTGTCTATTTGAGAATCTGTCAGACCTTTACATATAGCACCTTCTCCTGCTGCTGTCTTATTTAAGTCGGATTCTATTATTCAGTTTTGTCCTTTTTTGCGATTGCTTGTAGTTTCTTCGAAACCTTGCATATGTTGACAACGAGTCTTAGGTTTCCTACCACGAGGCATTTTTGAATATCTACTAATTTAGCTCTTCGATTTACAAAACCTCAAGTCCCTGTTCAGGTTCCGAAGAAACGACTCTTTCCTTTAAGAGAATTTTATCTCTTTTTGAGTCTAATCCTACACTATAGGACACGAGGGTTAAAGATGAAGATACCAGTTAACAAATAAATATATTTATTAGCAGTATCTTACAAGGAATACAAAGAATATTATCACTTTACAGAGTCTGACACCTAAGAGTAATTGATCACCGCTCTATTTAGAGAGCAAGATAAACTTTGGTTATGCAGAATTTATCATAAGTTCCGCGTGGGGTAGGTCTCATAAATGTAAGGATACGCGGTGAAAACAAATAATAAATCGGTGAAACTTCGCGAAATATATGCATATTTGCTGCTCATCATTAATTAGTCAAAGAAAAATCAGTCAATATAAACTTTGTAGCCTTATAGTTAAAGGCAAACATAATTTCTAGCAACCCAATCAGTCGAAGACAAGCATAATTTTCTAGTAGCCTTATCATTTGAAAGAAATTGATTTATATAAATTCAAGCGGCTTAATCAATCCTGCGGCAAGAGCGATATAATTAAACAGCATATTGATGTAACCAATACGCCGCACCTGGATTCCCGCCACCTAATATTAAGTCTGTAAAAAGGAGAAGCACGAGACCCAAATCCAAGACCCATTTTGATGAAGACCCATTTTAGTAA